>SKCR01027465.1:0-70972 GCA_019454045.1 Zanthoxylum bungeanum | reverse complement strand
TTTGAATTATTATGTATGGGATCGGTATAGAGAAACTCTTACATGCATTGCGTCCGAGCAGTTCACATACACCACGTCAACAGTGATGGAAACAGAAGCCATAAATCCATATCACCAAATGATTTATGATGCTGCTGGCACTTGCTTTGTTAATGATGACCATAATTTTTTGTTTGATGCAGCTGGGTCGAGTTCTCAGACAGATAATATGAAGGAATCCCTCAAGCATTCTATAGAGAATTTTTATATGATGTTGAATTCTTCAGATACAGAGTTGTGGCCGGAGTGTGAAAAATATTCACAGTTGTCAGCGGTAACTCGATGTTTGAATATGAAATATGATCAACATCAGTCAGAGAAGGCCTTTGATGATTTGGTACAATTTATTAGAGAAGTGTTACCAGAAAACTATATGATGGTGGATAATTTTTACAGTACGAAAAAATTAGTCCGGGACCTTGAACTATTTGTTGAAAAAATTGATTGTTGCAATAATGATTGCATGATATACTGGGGTGATGATGTTGCATTGACAATGTGTAAATTCTTTTCTCATCCCAGATTTAAGACTAGAAGAGGATCAACTAAACATAAGAATGTGTCATATAAGAAGATGTATTATTTTCATTTGACCCCATGGTTGCAACGACTATACGCTTCAGCGGCAACAACCGAGCACATGAGATGGCACGATGAGCATGAATAAGAAAAAGGTGTTATGTGTCATCCATTTGACTCGGAGTCATGGAAGCATTTTAGCTGCATTCATCCTTAATTTGCATATAAAATCCGTAATGTAAGATTGGTTATGCACTAATGGTTTTCAATATTTTGGCCAATCAGGACAACAATATTCTTCATGGCCAGTCATAGTCACTTTGTATAATTTTCCATATTGGATGTGCATGAAAAAGTAATACATATTTTTATCATTAATTATTCCAAGGCCTCGGAATCTAAAACAAAATATAGATATTTACCTCTAGCCTTTGATAGCTGAACTACAACTATTATGGGATGTCAGTGTACAGACATATGATGTAACGAGAAAGCAAAACTTCAACTTGAGAGCTGCACTGATGTGGACAATTAGTGATTTTCTCGCTTATTAGATGCTGTCAGGCTGGACTACATCTGGAAAATTGGCTTGTCCGTACTGTATGGAGAATACATAAGCATTCTCGCTCCCAAGTAGTCGAAAGACTTCATGGTTTGATAATCATCGTAAGTTTCTTCGCCCTAATCATCAATTCAGACGTAACATAACTCATTTCCGTAGGAATACTATAGAAAACTCAACACCACCACCAATTAGGACAAACGAAGAAATCTTGCAGCAGATTGATGAGCTAGGGTTGATAACTTGATGCTGATGAGATTAATAACGGTCCAATATGTAAGCATTCTACTGGAGTTCCAATTTGATCAGGCATAATCTCGATGTGATGTGCATTGAGAAAAATATATTCAAAAATATGTTCAATATTGTGATAGACGTGAAGGGAAATACTAAAGATAATGTCAAAGCAATGGAAAGACATTGTTATTATGCAACTGACCGAAGTTGCAAATGCATGTGAAGTCCGGGAAGTATCCTAGAGCATGTTACATATTGGATAGAAATCAGAAAGAAGTTTTATACAAATGAAAAATGAACTCATGTTCCCAGACGATTATGTTTAGAATATGGGACGATGTATGGATATGCAAAATTATAGGTTATTTGGGATGAAGGGTCATGATTGTCATGTATTTATGGAAAGGCTAATACCAATTGCATTTCGTAATTACTACCAAGTCATGTTTGGCAGATACTTACAGAGTTAAGTCTATTTTTCAAAGACTTAACATCAACTACTGTTAAAGAGGCTGAGATGGAAAGACTTGAAGAAGAGTTCCCAATCATTATGTGCAAATTAGAGCGTATTTTCCCTCTAGCCTTTCTTCGATTCTATGGAACATCTTCCGGTACACCTGCCATATGAAGCAAAAATAGTTGGGACCATATAATGCCGATGAATGTATCTATTTAAGAGGTAACAATCGAAAACAATCGATTGCCCCATGTCAAATGATGCCTGCTAAACCGAAAGAATTGAAGGTGCAACTATAGTTAAAGGATTTATTCGGCCCAATATCGTTCCTTGGGGTGCCCTAGTGTTATTATTTAGGAAGAAATATGGAACGCTCCGGTTATATATTGACTATCGACAAATGGATTAAACTATTATGAAAATAAGTATCCCCTTCTCTGAATTGATGACTTGTTTTATCGGTTGCATGAACTCTGTCTATTTCGATTTCTCCTAAACAGTGTATAATAAATCAATTATACCTTGAGTTTTGGATATCGAAATTGAAATCCATAAAATTCTGAGGGTCACCATATCAAATTTCAGCATTGTATCATATCATAATAATTTTCAGTAAATTTTGGAAGTTAGTTACTGTAAAAACATTACGATTAATGAAAATTTCATATATTTAAGCTATAATTTAGGTTAGGCATTTCTTAACCTAGTTCCCTAAAGTTTGTAGGTTAGTTTATCATCTTAGCTTTCCAATGGATTCTTTTGGCTTGAATTAAGCTTATAGACATTAATTTAGAAATATTTACTTACTTATCGTTCTAATGAATTCATGGTTTTGTTTTCTAGATTTACAAAGGGAGTCTCCACCACCTCCGACATCTTAACGTGCATCACCGGAAGCTTGATTCTAGTTCGTGAGTGGATACCTTTTATTTCTTTATTTATACTTTCATCTTACGTTTTATTGACATTTTTATGTTTTGATGATATTTTGATTTTATGTTTTGTTTGAAGAGACTTGATAATGATTATTTTGGATAAATTTGTTTCTTAAGATATGAAATTATGATTGGACGTTATATGATTTGTTTTTCTGCCACGGTGCTTATATGTCATTTTATAATTTTGAAATCTCTTTGGCGCCTGTTATGGGGTCCTAACCATCGAAAAATGACTGACCCACTATCCTTTGTTGATATGGTCTTATTCGTAAATTATCCGGTCATTGCGCGTGACTCGGGTAATGAACGCTTGTATAGTTTTTGGAAAAACATTTAAATGTAGAGTTTTGAGTTTGGTACCTTAGATTTGTTATTTATCTTATTTATATTTATTTTAATTTTGTTTTATGGTATCTACTCATTGAGTCCCCAATACTCACCCTTCCCCCGACGAGGTGGTATATCATGTGCCGGGTGTATATATGTCTTCTCTCTCACAGCAGGCGGGCCCCACAGCTGTGTGGAGCCCGCCTGCTGTGAGAGAGAAGACATATACACCCGGCACATAATATAATTTTCGTCCCCCGACAGCTTATGAATCTGTTTTGCACGATCTCCCATAACCTTTAGCGAGACCCAATAGTTTGATATGAACACTACGAATTATATATTGGGTATTCTAAATTTGCAAGCACCCAAGGGTCCATTTTGGATTGCATATAGTTTTGCGAGTCTTGTATGCTTTGTGTTATGAGCAGTTAGGCACACATGTGTATTGTAATGATCAACTATGTCACAACTCTATCTGGAATTTTATGTTTGTAGGCACAGAGCCCTTCCTGGGATTATATATATTCCTTGGATCGGGCATTACAGGTGTCATCATGTGTTTAGATTTGGTTATGTTAGACTAAGCGAGGCTGGTTATACTGTCTCATGTCGAGTAACATCCTGATTTTCTCTGGTTTACAAAAACACTTCCAGAATAATTCTGAAAATTACGAGAATTTTACCTACTTATTATTATATACATAATTTCATCCTCAATAAATCAATTTCATAAATTAAACTATAATTGAATTAAATACTCAATTAATCAAATTAACTACCTAATTAATTCAAATTCATACAATTTCAAATCCCTAATTATAAATTGAGAATCCACCACTATAAAGCAACTCTAGAATAATTTTAGGTAATCAGGAAGTAGCTTAAGAAACTCTAAGATAATAAATTTGTGTCCTACACAATAATTAGACCTAATTATACTAATAAGCTTAATTTATCTACACATACATACTTAAGGGTTTCAATTAAGATTTCAACACAAATAATAACACTAAATGTCAAAGAAATATAATCACATCATAATTTCTAAACCCTATGCACTCTCAAGCCAAAGGAAGAGGAAATTTTTTTTTTTCCTTTTTTTACAGGGAGTGGGTATTTTTGTCAATTTATGACACTTATACCATATGGTTAAAATTATGCCAAATGTGCACTAAACATGTGCTTTTAATTTTTCCACGTCTAATGCTTATACATATAAGCTTTAATAAATAATATTCTTTAATTAATTAAATTTGTGACAAAAAAAATAACTAATTAACATTAGACATATATTCAACACATGTAAAATTTAATTAGTCATGTGTATAATTAATTAATTAATTAATTTACATGTACAAGTGTCATCCTCCAATTAGTACTAATGTGTATCTAATCAAATTATGCATTATATACACATACACATTAGATTCTAAAATACCCCATCAAGTATAATATTATGAATAATCAAATTATTTGTAATAAAATACTCAGTCCTCTAGGAGTAAGCTTTATTTGTGGGACTCTCTAAGTTCAGGTGTATCTATCATGGAAATAATTTTCGTGTCTCTAATTCACCCACTCGTAAATTGCGACTACAGATAATCGTGTTGAACCATATAAGTCGAGGTCATCGCATATGTATAGTCTATCTATGTCATAGGTCATTCGAATTGTTCCAGAGATATAGATAAAATGTTAAATCTCAGTCGTGTAAAATTATATATGTTGCAACATATAATCTGATTTCTCTGCATAAATACTCGGAATAGTTCTGCAGTATACCCTGGCATAGGATTTTAGAGTATCAGGAAGTGGATGCCTAAATCACATACATGGATTGACGGATCCTCTATGTATACATCATATGATATCGAAAGCATCAGTCTATACCCAACGACAGCCAGAGGTCTAATCTAAAATGATCATTGACGTGACTACCGTCAAAGTGTGGAGGATAGCTCACACATCCGCAATGGTTTCTCAAGACGAATGACCATTATCCAATTCGACTCGAGAAGATTCCTTTTAATGTAGGTGTACCCTTTATTAGGAATTTTCTGGTAAGTCATTCAGTGCTCGTCCAATGAACGTTTACAAGTCTATATACGAGTCTCAAAGACTCATGGTTAAATAAGACCAACCACCAGATCATATTCTGATATATACAACATGTACTAGTCTTCATGATTTCACTGACCGACTTGTGTCAGTTAATCTCAACCAGGAACTTTATTTGAGAATATACATTATCCATTATAAAAACCTTATTTATAATGGTGTTACTATTTTATATTTTTGGGTCTCTGTCTAATATATACATTACTAGCCCATAATTTCAATCTTAGTTGGATAAGACTGAATATGTATACAAAAGACAAGGTGGGGTTACTATGTACTAAGTAATATTATGGAACAATGTATTGCTCGTATTCATGAACTGGTCATAAATAAAATCTGGATTGTTCCTTAGATCACCAACCCCAATAGGGATTCAGCCTCATTTGATGCTCCACAGTTTCCTTGTACTCATCCTCTATAATAATTTTGTGCACGCAAATGGATGGAATGATCCATTGAATGTCTGTAATCGTCCATCTAATAGCCTTATTGTATTCTCTTAACACTTATAGCAACTTATTCTCCTACTCATGGTTAAGGAAAAAAGAAATAGCTATAGGTAAAGTAGATGAGTATCCTAGGAATGCATACTTGAGGTGACTTGGGAGAGGCTTTAGTTCTAGCTGCGGTAACTCTTCGATTGATGGTTTCACGAGTTCTTTCAGTGGATTGTTCAGTGTTTCTACCTACAGGTTAACTCTAAACGAGGAGATGCATCATGTAAATGTAAACATTCTATTACATCATCTTCCTCCTTAATAAACATATTTAGCATGCTTGCTTCAAAAATATAATTGTGGTTGCTCAGATTAAATGATTCTTAAACTGCACTGTCTATGATATCTATCCTATCACATTCTTCATCATCTTGAGGGAACACCGTAGCTTTAAAAATGTTAAAGTTGCCTATTGGTCATGAACTCTCGTGGTTAGCTCATCTTTCTGCACATCGATGAGAGTTATGCCTGTTGCTAAGAATGTCCTTCCAATGATGATGGAGACTTCATGATTCTCTATCAAGTATTATGAAATCTGTTAGGAAGAAGAATTTGTCCACTTTTACCAACACGTTCTTTACTATTCCTCGTTGGTAGGTAAATGATATGTCTGCTAGCTGCAATGTGATTGTGGTTGGCTTTGCCTCTCTTATGCCCAATTTCCTATAAATAGACAGATGCATTAAGTTAATATTTGCACCCAAATCACATAGAGCATTACCAAAGTACTGATTTTCATATAGTGCACAGTATGGTGAAACTACTAGGATCCTTCAGCTTAGACTCAAGCTTCTTCTATTGTATTCTACCGTATTTCTCAGTGAGTGCCACGATTTCAAATTCACCCAGCTTTCTTTTCTTAGATAGGATATCATTCATGAACTTGACACTGGGCATCTAATTTAATGCCTCTGCAAATGTAATGTTGATGTGCAGCTTCTTGAAGATCTCCAGGAATATTGAGAACTACCACTTTAACTTTTGTACTTCTACAGACGTTGGGGAAATGGTAGAGTGGATCATCAATCGAGGTTGCTTTCTTACTGCTCTCTCTATCTACTGGCCCTTCATTTTCAGGTTCTTTTTCCTGTTCCTGCAGCTGAGGTGCTCCAATGTCTTTATCAATTACTGTCTCACTCTTTAGTGTGAATGCTTTGCAGAATTCATTACCTTGGTCTCTCGAGTTTGGTTCTCTATCACTAGGGAGGGCTTTTTGGGGTTTATAATTATCGCTACTGGCCAACTGTCCCACTTGGGCTTCCAATATTTTCAAAGATATCATCTAATTATGAGTTAAGACATCTAGCCTGGCTGTATTTCTTGTGGTTTCCTTATTTCAGTTAGTTATTTGCATAAGTTGATCCTCTATATATGGTTTGTTCTCATAAGTTGGCTCTTTATTCTGCTGTTGAAATCCTGGATGAGGATTTTCCTTGTGTTGCGATCTTACCCCATTGGTTATTTTTTCATGCAAAGTTGTGATGATTTTTCCATCCAGGTTTTTAGTTATTGGAGTATAGGTTGTTGCTCTACATGTTGTAATTGTTTATAGTTCATAGACTCATCATATTAGACGTACTGTTCTGCGAGGTCTATTCCTCCACTTCGTTTACCAGTTGATTCTCATCTTTTCATAGCCTGCATGCTCAAGGTCTCAAGACATTTGTAGATTCTCTCTCTCTGCATTTACAGCTACATTGGGTTCTAACTCATGTATTCCCACTGTTCTCTTAAGTAAGCTTCTTTCTATTGGCTATAAGGAATTATCGTTGGCCATTTCTTCCAACAACGCTCATGCTTCGTTCTCATTTTTTTTCCATCAGAGTACCTCCAGTAATTACATCTATTATAGTTTTAAGCATCCCTATGAGCCCAATATAGAAGGTTATGACTTACAGCTATTTAGCTATCTCACATTGTGGGCATTTTCGAAGCAGGTTTTTTTTATCTTTCTTATGTATCATATAAAGACTTTGAGTCATATTGCATGAATAACTTGAAATAGTTTATCAGTTATGATTTCCTTGTTAGAGGGAAGTACTTCGCGAGTAATTTTATAGCCAAATCTGCCCAAGTAGTGATGGACCCAGCTGGAAATGAGTGGAGCCATCCTTTAGCCATATCATTTAGAGAGTATGAGAACACTCGGAGACGAATTGCCTCTTCTGCACCCTTATTGTAATTGAAAGTATTGCAAACTTTCAAGAAGCTGCTTATGTGAGCATTAGGATTATCATTTATCCACCATAAAACTGTACTGACTGTTAGATCATCTAAATACGAGTCTTGATGTCATAAGTGTTGGCTTGAAGATGTGGTAGGACAATACATGATATGAATCCATCTACCATAAGTATTGTCGTATACAAATTGGAAACTGGTACGTGTCCAGTTGTTCTGGTTGCTGATTGTTCATGATGAGTTGAGGGTCATGGTTCCGTCGCTTGTCCTTTATCAACTGACGGAGAGTCTTTTTGATTTTTGAGTCAATATGAAGAAGCTCACAACTTTGACTTCTTCTCATATAACCTTTCAGCTATCTAAAAAAAAAAAAAGATAAAGTGTGGAGCTTAGTTAAGCAAGTAGAATACTTCATCCTCATATTAATAATGAAAAATAAAATAAGTCTCCAACAACAACGCCAAAAATATTATCTCGATTTATATAGCACGCAATCACACTTATAACTCAAGTACTATAAAAATATCAAACACATAAGGACTTACTATTAATCACTAGAACTAGGTTTACTTTACTAAAAGTAAACAATTGGTTTAAAGGTTTAGTTGATTCAGACTAACTAAATAAATCTAAGTATGCAGAAAATAAACATTTGAACGAACTTATGCGAGTAAAATCTAGGGTCGCAACTTCATCAAACACACTAACAAATGTATGCACTCTCCATTCAAATAGGTGATTATTATAGATTACTATACTAGAACACGAAATTATCTACAAGACTCTTCCGATAGTCAGGTAGAAACGTTGAACTTAGTCTAATTACTTATATTCCTACAATAATTAATCTAAACCCAACTCATTAAGTTAAGGTTTTAATATTAGATACGCATGCCCTACAGACATATTCATATCCTACACGAAAATCGATTATATGAATATGATCATGCGTTATTAATTCCAAGGCTAAACCAATATTTCATTTTCCAAGTTCTTCATAGTTTACCACAACTATTATTGGTGATCAAACAATAGAATGCATTATGCATATATAATATTAAATAATCCAAAAATCACTCTAGAGAATTCAAAAATATAATTAATAATAAAATATGTGCATTAGTTCCCTTACAATCCTAAATTAATGAATTGATTACATATGATGTTCAAACATCACATATAATTCTTTATTTCAAAACAATAACTCGTAAGAAAAAACTGAAAGAATACAGGGAAGAAAGAACTTGTTTTGAGGTCTTCTGCTTCAAACTTCAATTCAGGTTGAGTCTCGGTTCTCGTCTTGCTTCGGGTGTTTTTCATCGCATTGTTCTATTCAAAAGCCTGATGATTTAGGTTAAGGTCGTACTTTTTTTTTCTAGGGACTATTGGGGACTTTCCATCTTAAACCTTTATAGTTCTGTGTAACATCCTCATTCCAGATATGCTACCGGTAGGGAATAAACCGTCTTATTCCCCTGATAATCTGACTCACTGACTGAATACATCACTATTAAATCATTTCAAATATAGACTCATGCATAAGGACCTTTGCACAACTCACTAACATGAACGAAACTAAAATTCATAACTGTATACTCATTAAAATTTCTCTATTCGACTATTTTCTTTGACACCTCAACTTATCATACAGACAATCTCAACTATACAAAATGTATAACACATCACTTTTATTTAAACTGAGAGTGGACTGTAACTTTGCACTCGACCTGGTGGACTCGAACCCTCTAGTGACTGCCATCTGTATCCATCCTCTCGCGCTCGTCCTCCGAGTATACCTGCAAAACAAGAAACTGTGAGTGGGGGGGTTAGATCGTTTGAAAGATCTAATGAGTGGACAGTTTAAATCAAAAACTGATTCTTTCTGGAAAATTCATGGTTCTAAAAATGAAAATTCCCCCAGAAAATAATATTTTCTGAAATCTATTTCTTAACTGAAATACCTCTGTTTTTTGTAAAACTTTTCTGAAAACTTATTTCTGTTTATAAGACTTTTAGCTTTTCTGTAAAACTGAGTTCCCGTGAAAACTTTTTTGTAAATCTTATCATTTCTGAAAAATCTATTTCTTGAAATCCATTTCTGAAAACCTGTTTCTGAGAAATCTGAATCTGAATATCTGGCGCATGGAGGAGTTACATATCGCCGTCCCCCCATACGTAAAATCTGGTGCTTAGGGGCAAAACCCGTACGCAAATATCTGGTGGTCTTGGGGCGTTACATCTCGCCGTCCCTGAAGCCATAAATCTGGATTCAGGGTACAAATCTATGGTATCCTTCATACTCAAAATCTGAGATCTAGGGGCATCAATAATCCCTAGTTCTGAACTACGTGTGCACACAATATCTATATCTGTTGATTCCATATTTGAGTCAAGTTACATACTAAGGTGGGTTTTCCCTCATGCCTTCAAAAATCATAAACTCATGCTCTTTATCTCAAAATTTTCAAAACCTTTTTCATTTATGAAATAATTATAAATCATCTAGGCTAACACCCTAAAATACTTAAAAGTAAGTCTTGCGTCAAAATAAATAAATAAATAACAACTTGAAAAGAAAAAAGAGTCCACTCACAGATTCTAGGGTCCGGTTGGTACTATTTCGCTTCGTCGAAGAAAATTAAAGTTCCTGCGATGATCTATAAACGATAAACTTAATTAGAATACAAGTCGTGGAATATGCTTCGGAACTAGATTGGGTTTCTCAATTCAACTAAATATTATCACTATGTGGCATGTGATGCTCGTAACATGACATCACATGTGTATATAAGCTGGAATAAAACTCTCAGGGTGATCCCTAACATCCCAGAGGTCATGTTATGTTTCACATTGCGACGTCAAGCTCTACACGTCGCGACGCCACCTGGTCAGGCCCGAGATAGAGAGTCTCTGCTCGTTTCGCGTCGTGACACTGAGAGTTCTACGTCGTATTGCCCATATGCTTAGACCGGGGCAGTGAGCACCTTTTGGTTATGCGTCGCGATGCTGGGTGTTTAGAGTCGCGACGCTGGCCTATTTTCAAGGCCTAACACCAACTCTTGAATGGCTATACCCAAGTGCAACTCCAACACCCCACACTATGACCTTCACACAAGCACTTCTTTAAACTACAACATCCATATATGCTATACCACATTACACAATTAAGGCAACCTCCTAATCTCCTAATTCTTATTTTAGCTCAACATCTAGGATTTTCTAACTTTGAACATTTCTTAATACATTAAAGTACTTAGTTGTTTATCCATCTAGATGCAATCCCTAGCATGCCAATAATACCAACATAGCATCATATCACCAAAATTCTTCATTCCAAGTTTTGGGTCAAGATTCCCTTACCTCATTTCACTTGATTTCCTTCACCAAATAAGTCATCTAAGCTTGGAATTCATTTTCTTAGCTTGTAATGTGTTTATTTGCCTTTGCTTCCTTTTTATTTTTTGTGAGAAAAAACGTTTCCTCTTCTTTATTCATTCTTTCTTTCTTTCCTTCTCCCTTTTACATTTTCTCTTCTTCCATATATATACTAGGGTATGCACGAGTAATGATTTAATGACAAGATATCACAAATTTTGAGAAACTTAGAGAATTATATAGATTAGTCATCGGGTACTATTCATTTGAAATTTTGAACTGTATTTTTAACCTATTTCTGATTTGAATTTGAAAAACTTTCCACCGCGGATGTTGTAGGTCTCGGTCTTAGCTTTTCGACAATATAAATTCATAAATATCAGAGTTTGTATGAAAATATTACGGCCTAAATACCACTGGCTATCCAGATTTAACCTTGGAATGAATTTCGTATCGGAACTGCGAGAAATTTATCGAATGTCCAAAAAGTCATTTATAAACATATACATGCTTGAACATGAATTTCATCATGTATCATGCCTCCGATAACGTAATAGTCATCAGCCTTTGGTAACGTACAAGTCATCGGGAGTACCAGGTGTTACAAATTATCCCCCCTTAAATAGGATTCGTCCTCGAATCCCTTCTAATGTTGAAGTTCTTAAGTCCTTATTGGTTTGAAAATATCTGGTCTCTGCTACTTTCATCTCTCTTTACTCGCTTTCTGCTATTCTGCTCAAGAACTCAATACTATGACTCTTGAGAATCTCTTATCCTGGTATTCTCTATTTGATTCTTATGGCTGAAAGCTTAACCCTTTGAAAGTCCATTTGGAACCTTCCTTCCTCGCATGGAAACAAGGGCTGTATACTATATCTTGTCTACTTGGAGGTATAAATCCTTCACGAAACTTATTATACATAGTTTCATCCATCTTCCATTCTACACTTTCATGACATCCTAAAAGATGTACTAGGAGTATTTCATTTCTTATGGTCTGAACTTAGGTTATTCTCGAACTAGTGCCCTCGTGAATTACTTTTTCTGACTGATACCCTATGACTGTATTTCACCTCTTCTCATTCTTTTTCTTTAATGAATTAATACTTCCTAATACTTCTCGAATAGTCACTCTTGTTAATATTTCTTTTACCCCAACACACTTAACTTGGAAGGTCTTGACCGAGTTTGATGTACGAGTACTAATACGGTCGTACCCAAAACTACTCCAATTGAATCATTAATCTCCAAGCCGATCATTAAGAAGTATATTTATACCCAAATCATATTGATATCATATGACTTTACTGAAGTGTTCCCATGTCTTTAATGATACTCGTGTCTCATATAGCTAGGTTCTTTCATATTCTATCTTGAATTTGGGGTAATCGTATGCAAGGTAATCCTTGACGCTATTACAATTGATCATACTTGATATTTCCTCGTTTCACATGCCTGATTTGATTTTAGCATTCTTTCTATTAATTTCTCTATTTAACTCTCTTTCTCTCTTTACTAAGCCTCTATTGCTTAAAACCCTCATCCTTCAAATTCTCCTATCTCTGCCTATCTGCAGGGCTTAGGACCTCCTAGCTCATGGTCAATTTCTTCATGTACTTCTAGCTTACTATTAACATCGACGCTAGCGACTCGATTTGGTAAATGTTCATACTATTCCGTACCTTTAAATTCGCTGCTCCTATAAATCTGATTAATTATCTTTACACTGGCTTGTTATCTTTGCCTGATTGCACTTAATGTGGGAACACAGAAATCTGGAGCGACGTATGCTGTCCCGGGCTCGCGGCCCGGTCGGGAGTACGGAGTAGCCACGGGGGAATAAATCGGAGAATAATGGAGTCGCCACCCGGTGTGAACCGGGAAAATGAGATTTAAGGCCGCACTCACCCCTCGTAAGGGAAGACCTCAAACCATTGGGTTCGGAATGGTCCCTTACTTATGCCACTTGTAATGACAGGATTTATGTAATAATTTATTCAGGCTTAAGTAGCACTTATTTCCAAGAGTATCATGCTTCTAAATTCACGGGTACAAAATAAAACTTATACATACATTTCACATATATCTCACATCTAAGAACACATGCCTGAAAATACCTCAAAGTAACAACGAACATACAACTTCATTCAGCATATCATATTCATGAAAAACACAAGCATACATAATAACCGCACAAGCATACATGTGAGCACTTTTCCAAGTGATACGTGGAATTGTATCCCAAGTACAGACCGTATTACCGTCCATTCAGAGTCGGCTACGGAATTTATGTCTGGGTTTCCATCCGATATATCACAAGAAATAATACTCCAAAGTCTTCATGGCATAGGTATATGAATCGTAATGCGTTAAATCAAGACTAAGGCAAATGACGCAACTAATGGAATAAACATGCTTTTCATTATTATGTGCACAAAGATAAGAATGACTATGTGTGGTTCCTAAAAAATCACCTAAGAAACAATTATACATGGCATGTGATGAATATATGTCTCAGTTCAGTGTGTTCGCGTTCGTGTAGCGTTCGTAAACGCGTTCGAACGGTAAACAGAATGTTCACGTTCGTATGGCGTTTGATAACGCGTTCGAATGGAAATGAAACAGAATGCTCACGTTCGTATGGCGTTTGTTAACACGTTCGAACGGAAATGAAACAGAATGCTCACGTTCGTATGGCGTTCGTGAACGCGTTCGAACGGAAATGAGACCTGATGCATGATAAGGCAAAATGCATGCGCGTTCGAGTTGCGTTCGTAAACGCGTTCGAACGGGAACATACCTGATGCATGAAATGGGACGCAATACATAAACAACAAAATAAAGGGGCGCGGCGAAGTACTGCTGTAAAGGTGGCCTTTTGTGGCTCTTGGTCTCTCAAAGAGAGGACCTTTAGACCAACATACTAAGCCCATGCGCGTCACATCACAACACATGAAATAAAGACAGTAAAAGTGTAGGACTTCGTATGCCCAATTGAAAGTACATTCAACCCCAAACACACTTCGTCCAACGCGGCGAAGTAGTGTCACAAAGGTGGCCTTTTAGGCTCTTCGTCTCTCAAATAGAGGACCTTTGGACTAACTCACTAAGCCCATGCGCTCGATTGCATCATACATACAAAAATAGAGCCGATCATATCAAAACCAAGTATGCCCGATTGAACACATCTTACATCCAATCCGAACACACATCAACCGACGCGGCAAAGCATCGTGGTAAAGGGTTTTAACCCCTCCCATAAGGGATCTTTCATTCCACTTACTAAGCCCATGCGCTTGATTGAACCATGCATAAAAAGATAAAGACAATAATATAAAACTAAGTATGCCCGATTGAACGTATCTTGCATCCAACCGAACACACATCAACCGGCGCGGCAAAACATCGTGGTAAAGGGCTTTAACCCCTCCCCATAGGGGATCTTTCATTCCACTTACTAAGCCCATGCGCTCGATTGAATCATGCATAAATAAACAACATACAGAATTCAAGTGACGAAAAATAAACAAAAGCAACACAAAACAAAAGAGGGTGTCGTTTACTCAAGCGGTACGTGGAGTTGTGTCCCGAGTACAGATCATATTACCGTCCATTCGAATCGGCTATGAAATTTATGTCCGGGTTTCCATCCGATATACCGCGAGAGTTGACACGTCTCTCATTTTATTCCACAGCCACAACATACTACATCTCATAATTCATGCATATTTATCTACTTAAGGGCCACAACATGCATTTCAACATGACAATCATGCAAGTAATATTTAATAAATAATACAAAAAAAAAACGAGTGTGAAAGATACCCTCAGGTCTAACCTTTTTGCCAACTTTCAGGCTTGCGTTTCACGGACGTCGGAAGGGTACAGCTCCTCAACTTCTCTGATTCACTGGTTTAGCGTCCTAGCTCACTGCTTTGCTGTTTTACTTGCGGTTCGAACTCCGTTCTGCTCCTGTTCGGCCTCTGTTTTGCTGCTCACTGCTCAGGCCACCTGTTTTGACGTTTCAATGAACTGTTTCAAGTTTGTGTGGGTTCTTAGTGCAGTTGTGTGTGATTATTTTAAGGATTATGAATGTAGTTCTTTATGTTACTGTTTTTAAGATTTTTAGGCAATGTTTTAAGTGTATTTTGCTGCTGTTTTAGGGGTTAAATTACTGCTGTTTGGGCGTGATTTAGGGACTGGTTTGGGTCAGTTTTGGTGGGAAGGGGGCTGCTGTTCGGGGGTACTTTAGTGGTGTTTGGGGCGTGTTTGGGCTGTCGTTGGGGGTATATTTTTCGTGTGATGTGTGGAGGCTTATGGGGTTGCTATTTTCGGTGGTGATTAGGAGTTGTTTTGGTGGTTGGAGGGGGTGTGAATGGCTATTTATTTTCGGTAATATGAGAGTCTTTGAGGGCTTGTTGTTTTCGGTAATGTGAGAGTGGGGTGAAGAGAGTTGTTTGTTATTATGTGTATGAGCTAGGGGTTGAAAATTCTTTTCTTTTTTTTTGTTTGTGATGGGCGTGAACTAGGAGTGGGATGGCTTAGAGAGGGGTGTGGTTTATATAGAGAAAGGCTAGGGCTTCACCTTGTCTCACAATGAAGGGATTTGGTGCATTAAAATGAGGATTTGATTTGGTGTTGAGCAAGAAAAGTCAAGGATTGAGGGGGGACAAATCTTGGCTAGATTAGGAAGTCAATATCTTTAATTTGTTATGATTGATTTTAATTAGGCATGACATCCTTTTAATTTAGTATGTGATTTGTTTAGTTAGGAGGTTAATATATTTGATTTATCTTCATTAGGTATGATTATATTTTGTGTTTTATTTAATTGGTAAATGGTTTTTAAATATTTTATTAAATATTTAATGTTTAATTTAATTAAATTGGGATGTGTTTTATGGGCTTTGGGGAGCTAATGGGCTGGGGTGCGAGGCTAGCAGCAAAACCAGAAACACCGACGCCGTTCGAATGCCAATTCGAACGCCACACGAACGTCCGCAATCTGCCTGACGTTCGAACGAAGTAACGAACGCAACACTAACGAAGACAGTGAGCTTGTGAAATGGACTTGATGACGTACTTATTTCGAATTTCCCCTTCCGACCTCCGTTTCCCGCAATATTCTTAGCTAAAAAGGTAGTGCCTCCAACTGAGACTCATCATCGGGTTTCACATGCAAAAATGCAATGCCTACAGTCGCCCCCCCTTTGATGGGACTTGTGCAGTGTGTGACTTTGAACAATCCTATCAAAGTTATGCAATGCATTTCTACTTACCTGGCTCGCCAGCTGTCACTTGACTTACCATGTGTCGAGTTGAGTTGATTTGGTGGTGAGGTGCTGCGACCCCTGGTTCATTCCCGAACCGTGCTCCATTTTTAGAGCATCATTTTCGGCATCTTTTGTGTGTGTGCTCCATTTTGGAGCGCCATTTCCGGCATTTGTTGTGTGTGTTCCATTTTGGAGCGCCATTTTCGGCATCTGTTGTGAGTGCTCCATTTTGGAGTGCCATCTTCGGCGTCTATTGTGAGTGCTCCATTTTGGAGTGCCTTTCCTGCGTTGTTGTGAGTGCTCCATTTTGGAGTTCCATTTTCGGCATCGGTTCTGAATGCTCCATTTTGGAGTACCATTTTCGGCATCGGTTGTGAATGCTCCATTTTGGAGTGCCATTTTCGGGCGTTCTACTATGTGTGCTCCATTTTGGGGTGCCATTTTCGGCATCTGTTGTGAGTGCTCCATTTCTGAACTGTGCTGTGCGAGATTGTGGCTCCTTTTTGAACCGTTACTTGAGGAAGATGGTCTTTGCTGCTATAAACTTGCGAACACAAACCAAACATTGCATGTATGTGATATGTATGCATGTATGCATGTATATGTATTATATTCCGATGGGTTAGGCCTTCCTTGGTCCATTTCCGAACCGTGCTCCATTTTTGAAGTGCCACTTTCGGCGAGATGTGAAAGTAGTCCATTTTCGAACCATGCTCCATTTTCGGAGTGCCCTTTTCGGCGAGATGAGATGATGGTCCATTTCGAACCGTGCTCCATTTTCGGAGTGCCATTTTCGGCGAGATGTGATAATGGTCCATTTCCGAACCGTTACTGATAATGATGTGGGCCCCGCCCCCAGAGTACTATACCCGGCAGAACTAATACTGAACCAATGTGGGCCTCGCCCCCCCAGAATGCCATACCCGGCAGAACTGATACTGAACTGATGTGGGCCTCGCCCCCTAGAATGCCATGCCCGGCAGAAACTGATGCTGACATGGGCCTCGCCCCCAGACCGAGACTGATATGGGCCCGCCCCCAAACTGATACTGATATGGGCCTCGCCCCCAGACTGATACTGATATGGGCCTCGCCCCAAGAATGATACTGCTATGGGCCTCGCCCCAAGACTGATACTGATATGGGCCTCGCCCCCAGACTGATACTGATACAGGCCTCGCCCCCAGACTGATACTGATACGGGCCTCGCCCCCAGACTGATACTGATACGGGCCTCGCCCCCAGACTGATATGATACGGGCCTCGCCCCCAGACTGATACTGATACGGGCCTCGCCCTAAGACTGATACTGATACGGGCCTCGCCCCCAGACTGATACTGATACGGGCCTCGCCCCAAGACTGATACTGATACGGGCCTCGCCCCAAGACTGATATAGGCCTCGCCCTAAGACTGATACTTATACGGCCTCGCCCCCAGACTGATACTGATAAGGGCCTCGCCCTAAGACTGATACTGATACGGGCCTCGCCCCCAGACTGATACTGATACGGGCCTCGCCCCAAGACTGATACTGATACGGGCATCGCCCCTAGACTGATACTGATACGGGCCTCGCCCCAAGACTGATACTGCTGATATGGGCCTCGCCCCCAGACTGATACTGATACGGGCCTCGCCCCAAGACTGATACTGATACGGGCCTCGCCCCCAGACTGATAGATACTGATACGGGCCTCGCCCCAAGACTAATACTGCTGATATGGGCTTCGCCCCCAGACTGATACTGATACGGCTTCACCCCACATAATGCCATTCCCGGCAGAACTGATACTGAACTGATGTGGGCCTCGCCACAAGCTGATACTGATGCGGGCCTCGGCCCTGGGACTCATCCCCAAACTGTAACTGATGTGGGCCTCAGCTACTAAACTAATGCTGATGTGGGCCTCAGCCCTGGGATTCTCCCCAAAGTGATACTGATTCATTTCTGAAATTGACTGTACTGTTGTTGCTCCCGAAGATTCCCCGTGTTCTAAACATCACTGAATTTCATAGTGCCAAGGTTGAATGTTTTTCTCAAATATACTCATATTGCAGAAGAGATTCAGCGAAATAATGTCTTATTAACATTTAAAAATGATTCGAACATGTAGACTAAGTCAATGTCTATATTAAAAATGCATGATCAAATAGACTAGGAGGGATGATTTCATCATTCGCAATATTGCCTTCTTTTTGGCCTATGGTTCTTCACCGTTGTCATCCCTTATTCTTATGAATGAAGCTGAGTGGTCGAGAGTTGGAGAACAAGGGTTTCGGGTAGGCCAGAGTTGATTATGTAGTTGGGTAGGGGATTTTCTGTGTGCGTTGGGTTGTTCTCTTTCTGGGTCAGGTATTTTGTGAGCATCGATGAGGTTTTAGATTTCATGCCTAAGGCGGGTGCAGCTGTCAGTTCGTGGCCTCTCCTCTGATGGAAGTGACAATACAAGCTTAGGTTAAGGTTGGGTGGTATAGGATCTGGAAGTGGTTTAGGCTCTAAGGGTTTTAGGAGTCCGTGTCCCTTCAACTTCTCAAGCACCTTCGATAACGGCTTCCCAGGTTAGAGAAATGCCGGTTCTTGACGGTAGCGACCTCGGTAGTAGCGGGCTTGGTCTCGGAAGGCCCCCCAAAAGTTCTTCTATTCTGGCCATAAAACTTTCTGTTTTCAGCCTCTTCTTCCTCAATATCCATGACAGTTTCCCTCAACTGTCGAAAATCAACAATCATGGAGGTCATCCTCCTCAACTTGCTGTAGATCGAGGGCTTAGTGCCCTTGATGATCACTTTAATCTGGTCCTTCTAGAGGGCCGAGTCTGCATTTTCAGAAGCTGGCTTCTCCAGCGTCTACTACATACTCCTTGAAGCTTTCTTCCGGTTTCTGCTTAGTGTTCTCCAAATCTCTGAGTGACAAGTCAATCTCTAAGTCTGTAACATACTGCTTCAGAAAAGCATCAGCTAGTTCCTTCCAATCTTCCTTAACCTTCTTCTCAAGGCTATGATACCAACCACAGGTGCCCCCTCGAGTGACATCTCAAACATCTTTTGGACTTGGCGCTGTGATAGGCCCATTGAACTCATGACTGAGACATATTGCTGCAGATGGACCCTCGGGTCTCCGTTCCCATTAAACTTGGCCATGTCGGGCATTTTAAACTGAGCTGGCAGCTGTTCTCCGAAGGTCATTGCCTCATAATCTAGCAAAATCTCGTTCTTACCCCTCATTTTACGGGTAACTGTTTCAACCTGATCCGAAGCTTCTGAAATTCTACCTGAGACCCAATCACTCTGCCTATTGCATATTCTGCCATGTCATCATCAAAAGTGGGGACATCATCCCCCCCAACCCATTCGAAGGCTCATCACGCCTCACATTCTCAAATTTCCCCCCGCACGGGGCACATCCGTATTTATCATGGCAAGTAGTCAAGGCTTGCAACTGTTCAGTAATCTTGGCGAAACCATTTTCCAACTGATCTATCCGGGATACCTCAATATCTGATTCACTCATGTATGTACTCAGTATTTTGGTGAGTCTTCCCTTTTTCCTAACCCAACGGGAATCTATGATGGCTTTCAGAACACAAGGGTTAACATGATGTATGCATGCATGGGGTGCATGAGATGCATGTAACATATATAACATACTAAATCAACTAAAATTTTCAAACAAATCGGCCCGTTATCATTTTAGAAAGCTTGGGCTAACTGTCATAGGAGTGAACTCGTCCCAGTTTAAATGGCCCAACGAGTACACATCTCATGGCAAGGAGCCCAACTAAATCCAAATGGTAATGTTCCGAACATAAGCACAAAGAAAGATAATGCAAACATACAACAATAATTTCTACAGAATGGCCCATCAACATTTCAGAAGCTTTGGGCCCAATGGTCATAAGGTACGAACTCGCCCCAGTTTAAATGGCCCAGCACATCCGCATTTCTGACAATGGTCCAACTGCATCCAAATGAGGATGGTCCACAAGCACATATTCAAGGAAATAATTGTTACTTTAGCCAACCCGGTCTAGGGTGGGTTAGCAAGAGTATAGACAAAGGCTCTCACGGCGAAGGATGGCCCACAATAGGTTCCCCACTCAGGTTCGAGAGCAAACCAAAGCGAGCGCACCCTTTTTTATACACTAAGGTACGTGCCAATGAGCTATTGTGTGTGACAGACTGTCAAGTGGGATTTCCCGTTGTAGCTTCCCCGGGGAAGGTGGGGCGAGGCCTCACTTAAATACCCAAGCCTCTTAGGCTCTATCGCTTGGTGTCAGGAAAAACAACGAGTCCTCCAAATTAGTCCATCACCATAGGCTACGAGTAGATGGCTATCTAGGTGCCTTCACGATTTTCTTCTCGAAAAGTTGTAGTGAATGAAGGAAGACACCAAACTGTTAGACATTATGTCCCATAGCGTCACTGTTTGTAAATGATATTGTATTATTGTACAAAATTAACTATGTGATTATGAAATTGCCTTTTGCCGTTTTGTAATATTATTTACTTTGACTAATAAATGGCGAAAGTCCATATGATTAATACTGGATTGAGATGATATGAGACAGTATCAATCTATAAAAGTTTAATCATTAATATCCCTAGTCGGAGTATTATCGAGATTGGACATCGATAATGCGGAATAGACTAGTATTGCGCTTGTGCACGTTGTGAGGGCACAACAGCATAGTTCTCATATATTTAAGTATTGGATACTTATGCAAGTGCAATAGGAGGTTGTGTTTTACCGATGGTACGGAAAACAGCTTCGCTCTGGATAGACCCGCGCGGAATCCCATTGGTAGTATGTCTGCGTGTCTATGGGAGGCCGCATCAGGGTAGGTGTATATGGTCTTAACCTGAGACTTACATCGCTAGTACTTGCGACAATCGGTAAACTTTGGTTTTGGTGGTTGGGGACCCTAACCGGTTCTGTGTACACCTCTTCTGGGTTTATCGAGAATCGTAGTGTACTGGATGTGATGTCAAGATGGAAGTATCGCTTCAGACATATGGAGGTGATGATCACGCAGGACACAGAACTAGTACTCTATAAAAGGTTGCAACCGTCGGGACAATATGACTAGGTCAGGATTGTCTGATTTAAAGAGACTAGCTGTTTGATGTCCGATATATGTTTCGTACGGGGCAGACACATCTCCAGCCCCAGGCCTAGCATGTGATCATCCGATACTGGATCGATGTACGCAATACTACGGTATACTACGCTTGATATAGATCTTATATTCCTATAAGAATATTTCTGGAGAATTGGGTAGACATGGCGCTTTGCTAGAAGCCAACCTTGTCTTGTGAATCGGTGAGAACGTAGTACGAGGTACGTGCGTGTTCGGATTATCCGACGACCGTATTTACTGCCAACATATCCGGAGATCTCTTGGGTCGCTTCCTGAAGATTCACCTATGATATTTGATTCGGACTTACTTAATTATCTTGGATTAATTGCGGAGAAACTTTATCTCGGATAAAGTGCCTTGTTTAGAGAGAGAGAACGATTAATTTGGAATTAATCGATAAAATTATTATATTCGATATAATAATCGAAATTCGATTTCGACGCGAAATTAAAATTAGATTTTAATTCGGGCATACGAGTTAATTTAGAATTAATTCGTTAGCGACGTAAATAATAATTTCGCTAGGCGCGATTATTTATTTAAATTCGATTTAATTAACGTCGCGACGTAGTTCGGTATTTCGGAAATATCGAACCCGAACGCGTGAGTGCACGTGGGCCCACTTTCATTTGGAAACGTGTGGGGCCCACATGACACATGTCATTATATGCATTATTTTATTGATGATGCATTGCATGGTGATAGTGTATATACACTCAAATGTTATGCATGGAATTTGAGTGTTTGACACTCTAAGCCTTTGCATGGCTTGTGTCATAGATTTATTATTATTTAATAAATATTATGGCATAAATATAAATTGATTTTTGGTATATCAAAATCAATTAAGAAAATCTCTCTTCTCTCACTCACTCTTGACCGAAAACTGCATGCAGTTTTGGTCTTCATCTTCTTCAAATTTGGTTGCCAAAAGCTTGAAGAAAAGGTTGATGTTTGGAACATGCAAGGCTAGCACCTTCAAGGGATCAAAAGAGGTGATAGGGAAACCATCATAGAGCAAGGAATACACAAAGTTTGGAGCTTTCCTCTTCTTGTCTTCCTTGGCCGAACCTATCTACCTTGGAGCTTCCATCTTGGCTTGATCTTTCTTCATCACAAGAGATTGGTAAGTATGATTCCGCCATACTTCATCTTTTATATATATTCTTTGTTGTATTTCATGTATGCTTAATCTTTCCTTGGGACATATTATAGAAACCAACAATGGTATCATTGAGCCATGGTTAAGCATGAAATACTTTAGGTTAAAATTTGATAAAATTGGTTGAAGCATGTTCTTGTGAAATTTGATGAATAAGTATGCTTGCATGTATATAGAATGATGTTATATGGAATCAATTTTATGAAAAATGCATTGGATGATTTTTCCCCAAAATTTTGACCTTGGCCGAATGGTGTGACAAAATTGATTAAAGCATGTTCTTGTGAAATTTGATGAATAAGTATGCTTGCATGTATATAACATGATGTTATATGGAATCAATTTTATGAAAAATGCATTGGATGATTTTTCCCCAAAATTTTGACCTTGGCCGAATGGTGTGACAAAATTGATTAAAGCATGTTCTTGTGAAATTGATTAATAAGTATGCTTGCATGTATATAACATGATGTTATATGGAATCAATTTTATGAAAAATGCATTGGATGATTTTTTCCCCAAATTCATGCCTTGGCCGAATGTGTTGCTACTTGGAGTGGATTGAAATTTTTTGTGTTTAAGATCATTGGATGACTTAGAACGTGTACGGGACGTAGATTTAATTCAATCGGATTGAAAAACAAATCGACACAAAAAACTCACCTTGGCCGAATAATACATAGGACATGTAAAGGAGTTGATTTTTGTTAAAATTAATGTTGGACATTTATTTTGAAAAATTGATGATTAATAAATTAAATGGGTATTTTTGAAATATTTGGTTTAATATATTAATCTTGGTATTACACTTTAATTAATTGGACTTTAATGTTTGGAATATTAAAATTTAATTAATGGGCTTTAATAATTTAATTGGGCCTTATGGGCTTAAAATTGGTTTTATGGCACTTAAGGGTGATTCCTTATTTGGGCTTGGTAATTGGGTTTGACCCACATTGACCAAAGCCCAAGCCTTAATAAATCAATTCTAAGCCCATTTGACTTGAATTAAATTCAACATTGGATGTTAGTTGGGCTTTGAGACCCAATAGGATTAGATTTAGAATCTAAGTCTTTAAAGCATATTAAAAGTGTAAACATTTAATTTGGAATTAAATAATTGAATTAGTATTGAATACGAATTAAATTAGATTTAATAAGTTCGATATAATTCGCGAATTCGTACCTTATGTACTTATTCTCAATCGAGTTGGACTCGCACAAAATCAAACCGTTGTTTGAACATTGGATGATCACTTTAACAAAGACTAATTAATTGGATTAGATTGGTTGTAAAAGCATGTCTTGTTTGAATATATATGTATGTGATGAATGAATAGTGTATATCGGATGGATATTAGAAGGGAAAGGGTAATTTTAGAAATTATTGTAAATTTGGAATTTATAAATTGGACCTGCGTGTCCAGCCTTATCTCTTTATCTCTTTGTATTCTCTTCTCACCTAATTCCCCTCAATGTAAATGAGGTTTCTCTTATTGTATTATGTAATTGGGTAGTAGTAGTAGAATAGTGCTAGCGGGGAGAGGAAAGGGAGTGATTTGTTCTAGGAACAAGTTGTTTATATATCCATCCGCATATCACTATTACTTTACTTTACGCGCTTTATGATGTTTTAGAAGCATGCTTAAGGGTGTATGATGATGAGACCTAACAAAGATAAATAATTGGTTGCCAATTACGCGAAAATCCCTCAAACAATATTAAGCGATTTTCCTTCCGTTGAATGATTCTTTCTCAAGATCCGAAATGGCATTGGTTTGTTGGCCAAAGTCAAGACCTTTGTCAATTGAGGATGTGTTTGAATCATGAGAGTTTTGTTCCACATCGGTGTCCTGTCCAAGTTGTGATTTGTTGGCCAAAGTCAAGATCACTTCTTGTCCATCGACATTGATTACGAAATTTTCCTTGTCAATGGGTCCCGCTTAACTGGAATCATTAGGTTTGTTGTGCCAAAGCCAAGGCTTAGTTGATTCAGAGGAAATGGTTAGGAAAATGTATTGGATACATTGACATATGTATTAGATATATATGTTTCGGACTTGGATGTCCACCTACCGGATCTAGGAATTGGATGGGATCCAATTGATCTTCGAGATCTACCTAGTTAAATATCATACAACTTGTTGGCCAAAGTCAAGGTTGTGTGTTATTTAACGGGATCCTAGCCCACTAGGAAATTAGATTTCCCGAGTTGTCTACAGAGGGTTAGAAACTTGAAGAAAATAGTGGGAGGCTATTATTGAATTTGCAATTTCGTTCAGATACTTAGCCTTACGCGTCTTTCAAATTATTTCGTCAATATTTTAAATTAGTTGGACTAATATATTGTTATTTTTTTTAACAGTTTGACTGTACCCATAACATCGTTGACTTTATAGTTGGACTATAGTTGTCAAGATGACTGGCAAAGGTAATATCCGCGACATAATCATGGGCGATAATGTCTTCAAAGGGACAAACTTTGCCGACTGGGAAATGAACCTCAAGATAGTGCTTGGGGCTGAGAGGATACTGTATACTATTCAGAGACCTCTCCCGCCTAAACCCACTGAGCCACTGGAGCTAGAGTTATGGAAGACTCATAGTGATGATTGTGACCAAGCTCAGTCAGTTATGCTAGCTGCAATGACCCAGCATTTCAGACGCCAGAATAGGGACTTGGATCCCTATAACATGATGGCAAGATTGCGTGATCTTCACCGCACCAATAAGCGGATGAAGAGGTACGAGCTAGTAAGGAAACTCTTCCGCTCCCGGATGACAGATGGCGCATCAGTTGAAGCCCATGGGACTCAAATGATCGCCGATATTGATGAGTTGGCCAATATGGGAATAGTCTTGGAGGCTGAGCTGACTATAGATATGATCTTGCAGTCACTTCCTGATACTTGGAAACAAATCATAGTCAACTATAAGTTGATGGATACAGATGACACTCTTGGAGAGCTGTTATCTATCTTGAAGGAGTCCGAAAGGGAACTCCTAAAGGGGAGCAAGCGCGAGGCGCATTTTGCATCGACCTCTCATGCGCCAAAGGGTGGCCCCAAGGCAATTGGAGGTGCAAGGAAGAAGAAGTTCAAGAAAAAGGGCAAAGGCAAGTTGACAGTGGCTTCTAGGAAGCCAAAGGACAAATCTCACGACATCTGCCTCAACTGCGGCAAGAGGGGTCACTGGAAACGTGACTGCCGAATGGGCAAAGGGCAGAAGGAGGATATCAAGGATGGCAAGGCTATCGCTTCTGGTATGTTTGTTATTGAGATAAATATGAATACTTCTAGTTTTAAAAATTGGATTTTTGATTCTGGTTGTGGTGCTCATATTTGTACTGATGTGCAGGATCTGCAGGATAGCAGGGTGCTGGCATCCGGGGAGATGGATCTACGGGTTGGAAACGGAACACCAGTTGCTGTTTTGGCCGTAGGGACTTTTGTTTTAGAACTGCCCTCAGGGCATGATGAACTTAAACTTTTGAACTGTTATTTTGTACCTAGTTTAACTAGGAATATTATATCTGTATCCTTGTTAACCCAGCAGGGTTACACTTTTGTATTCAGGAACACTGGGTGTTATTTATATAAAAATGATGCAGAAATTTGCACAGCTGTTGCAAATAACGGTCTTTATATTTTGAATATAAATGAATCTCCTAAAATGACAAACAAAAGGCTCAAAAGAAGTAATCTAAAAGATGAAGCTTATATGTGGCATTGTCGTCTGGGACACATCAACAAGACTCGCATATCCACACTTTCGAAGAGTGGGTACTTGGACGAATTTGATCCCAATTCATATGACGTCTGCGAATCTTGTCTTTTAGGCAAAATGCCTAAATCACCTTTTAGCGGTAAAGGTGAACGTGCCACAGAACTGTTGGCTCTTGTTCATACTGACGTATGCGGGCCCATGTCTAGCCAGGCTAGAGGTGGATTTCACTACTTCGTAACCTTTACAGATGATGCATCTCGTTACGGTTATGTGTATCTTATGAGACACAAGTCGGAAACTTTTGAGAAATTCAAAGAGTTTCGACACGAAGTGGAAAAACAAACAGGGAAGAGTATTAAGACATTACGGTCAGACCGAGTGGTGGCGAATACTTAAGTTATGAGTTTCAAGATTACTTGAAAGAATATGGTATTCTTTCACAGTGGACTCCTCCTGGAACACCGCAATTAAACGGTGTGTCCGAACGGAGAAACCGCACCTTGTTGGACATGGTAAGGTCAATGATGAGTCGCACTGAGCTACCAATATCCTTCTGGGGATACGCATTAAACAGTGCTATACTTATTTTGAATAAGGTACCGTCGAAGTCTGTTGAACAGACTCCATATGAGATATGGACAGGAAGGAAACCAGGTTTCTCTTTCCTGAAGATTTGGGGATGCTGGGCATATGTTAAACGTTTGGAAGGTACCAAACTTGAACCCAAATCTGATAAATGCCTTTTCGTAGGATATCCTAGGGAAACCAAAGGATATTTTCTTATTACCCACAAGAGAACAAAGTATTTGTTGCTCTACATGCGGTTTTCCTTGAGAAGGAATTCCTAAATGCAGTGGTAAGTGGGAGGAAAGTAGAACTCGATGAAGATCGTAGTGATACTGTTCCTGGCAATGAATCAACGACGGAACATGAACAGACCATCCGGGATGAGTCTGTACCACAAACTTCACATACACAAGGACCGCGTAGGTCGGAGAGAGTGAGAACAGTACCTGAGAGGTATGGGTTCCTGATCTCACCTCATGTAGATATTAATCTTATTGAGGATAATGAGCCGGCTACGTATGAGGAAGCGATACAAAATATCGATTCCGCTTTATGGCAAGAAGCCATGAAGTCCGAGATGGATTCCATGTACGCCAACCAAGTTTGGACACTGGTTGATGCACCAGAAGGTGTGAAGCCTATTGGATGCAAATGGATCTTCAAGAAGAAGAGACCGACATGGATGGCAACGTACAAACGTACAAAGCTAGGCTTGTAGCGAAGGGGTATCGTCAACAATATGGTATTGATTATGACGAAACCTTCTCACCCGTTGCCATGATTAAATCCATTCGGATAATGCTTGCAATAGCTGCATATTTCGATTACGAGATATGGCAGATGGACGTTAAAACCGCTTTCCTTAACGGAAACCTTTTGGAGGATGTTATATGCAACAGCCTGACGGTTTTATCGTACCTAGACTTGCAAACAAGGTTTGTAAGTTAAATCGATCCATTTATGGATTGAAGCAAGCATCACGGTCATGGAATCAGCGTTTTGATGAGATCATAAAGGAATATGATTTCGTGCAAAACGCGGATGACCCTTGTGTATACAAGAAGGTTAGTGGGGGAGAGCACTTACTTTTATTGTCCTTTATGTCGACGACGTATTGCTTATAGGCAATGACATTCCCATGCTGACGTCGGTGAAAGCTTGGCTTTCATTAAAATTCTCCATGAAAGATCTGGGAGAAGCAGCCTTTATTCTTGGAATAAAAATCTACCGGGATAGATCTAGAAAGCTGCTTGGACTCTCCCAGAGTACATACATTGATAAAGTGTTGAAGCGATTCAACATGGAACAATCCAAGAGGGGATTGGTTCCAATGGTACGAGGTACCTCTCTGTCTAAAGACATGTGTCCTAAGACTCAGGAAGAGAGGGACAACATGAGTCGGATACCGTTCGCCTCGGCAGTCGGATCGATCATGTATGCATGATATGTACACGACCTGATGTCTCATATGCTTTGAGCATGTGCAGCCGCTATCAGGCCGATCCAGGTGAAGGTCACTGGATAGCAGTTAAGAACATCCTTAAGTATCTTAAACGAACTAAGGATGCTTTCTTAATTTATGGAGGTGGAGAACTTGCGGTATCTGGGTATACCGATGCAAGTTTCCAAACCGACAAAGATGACTACAAGTCGCAATCTGGGTACATTTTTTGTTTGAATAACGGAGCAGTGAGCTGGAAATCTTCCAAGCAAGATACTGTTGCCGATTCAACAACAGAAGCGGAGTACATCGCTGCATCTGAAGCAGCAAAGGAGGCAGTTTGGATCCGAAAGTTCCTAATCGGATTAGGGGTAGTTCCGTTAGCAGCTGAGCCCGTTCCATTGTATTGTGACAATAACGGGGCTATAGCACAGGCTAAGGAACCAAGGTCTCATCAAAGGTCCAAGCATGTTCTTCGACGTTACCATCTGATTCGGGAGATTATACATCGTGGCGATGTAAAGGTCGAGAAGGTCACATCAGATGACAACATTGCAGATCCGCTGACGAAGGCTGTTCTTCAGCAAGTTTTTGAACGACACATACATAGTTCGGGTATTAGATGCTTGAGTGACTGGCTATAGGCCAAGTGGGAGATTGTTAGACATTATGTCCCATAGCGTCACTGTTTGTAAATGATATTGTATTATTGTACAAAATTAACTATGTGATTATGAAATTGCCTTTTGCCGTTTTGTAATATTATTTACTTTGACTAATAAATGGCGAAAGTCCATATGATTAATACTGGATTGAGATGATATGAGACAGTATCAATCTATAAAAGTTTAATCATTAAATATCCCTAGTCGGAGTATTATCGAGATTGGACATCGATAATGCGGAATAGACTAGTATTGCGCTTGTGCACGTTGTGAGGGCACAACAGCATAGTTCTCATATATTTAAGTATTGGATACTTATGCAAGTGCAATAGGAGGTTGTGTTTTACCGATGGTACGGAAAACAGCTTCGCTCTGGATAGACCCCGCGGAATCCCATTGGTAGTATGTCTGCGTGTCTATGGGAGGCCGCATCAGGGTAGGTGTATATGGTCTTAACCTGAGACTTACATCGCTAGTACTTGCGACAATCGGTAAACTTTGGTTTTGGTGGTTGGGGACCCTAACCGGTTCTGTGTACACCTCTTCTGGGTTTATCGAGAATCGTAGTGTACTGGATGTGATGTCAAGATGGAAGTATCGCTTCAGACATATGGAGGTGATGATCACGCAGGACACAGAACTAGTACTCTATAAAAGGTTGCAACCGTCGGGACAATATGACTAGGTCAGGATTGTCTGATTTAAAGAGACTAGCTGTTTGATGTCCGATATATGTTTCGTACGGGGCAGACACATCTCCAGCCCCAGGCCTAGCATGTGATCATCCGATACTGGATCGATGTACGCAATACTACGGTATACTACGCTTGATATAGATCTTATATTCCTATAAGAATATTTCTGGAGAATTGGGTAGACATGGCGCTTTGCTAGAAGCCAACTTGTCTTGTGAATCGGTGAGAACGTAGTACGAGGTACGTGCGTGTTCGGATTATCCGACGACCGTATTTACTGCCAACATATCCGGAGATCTCTTGGGTCGCTTCCTGAAGATTCACCTATGATATTTGATTCGGACTTAATTAATCTTGGATTAATTGCGGAGAGAAACTTTATCTCGGATAAAGTACCTTGTTTAGAGAGAGAGAACGATTAATTTGGAATTAATCGATAAAATTATTATATTCGATATAATAATCGAAATTCGATTTCGACGCGAAATTAAAATTAGATTTTAATTCGGGCATACGAGTTAATTTAGAATTAATTCGTTAGCGACGTAAATAATAATTTCGCTAGGCGCGATTATTTATTTAAATTCGATTTAAATAACGTCGCGACGTAAGTTCGGTATTTCGGAAATATCGAACCCGAACGCGTGAGTGCACGTGGGCCCACTTTCATTTGGAAACGTGTGGGGCCCACATGACACATGTCATTATATGCATTATTTTATTGATGATGCATTGCATGGTGATAGTGTATATTACACTCAAATGTTATGCATGGAATTGAGTGTTTGACACTCTAAGCCTTTGCATGGCTTGTGTCATAAATTTATTATTATAAATATTATGGCATAAATATAAATTGATTTTTGGTATCAAAATCAATTAAGAAAATCTCTCTTCTCTCACTCACTCTTGACCGAAAACTGCATGCAGTTTTGGTCTTCATCTTCTTCAAATTTGGTTGCCAAAAGCTTGAAGGAAAGGTTGATGTTTGGAACATGCAAGGCTAGCACCTTCAAGGGATCAAAAGAGGTGATAGGGAAACCATCATAGAGCAAGGAATACACAAAGTTTGGAGCTTTCCTCTTCTTGTCTTCTTGGCCGAACCTAATCTACCTTGGAGCTTCCATTTTGGCTTGATCTTCTTCATCACAAGAGATTGGTAAGTATGATTCCGCCATACTTCATCTTTTATATATATTCTTTGTTGTATTTCATGTAGCTTAATCTTTCCTTGGGACATATTATAGAAACCAACCAAAACCATCACCTAGCCTCAAAATGCCTTCCTTTGATTAAACCCTCACTTTATCCACTATAGACACGGTCAATTAAAACATAAATCCAAACATCACAAGACAATATTTCTGGGCCGATTCTCTATCCCCAGTGGAGTCGCCAGATTGTGGGAACACAAAAATCTGGAGCGACGCATGCTGTCCCGGGCTCGCGGCCCGGTCGAGAGTACGGAGTAGCCACGGGGGACTAAGCCGGATAATAATGGAGTCGCCACCCGGTGTGAACCGGGAAAATGAGATTTAAGGCCGCACTCACCCCTCGCAAGGGAAGACCTCAAACCATTGGTTCGGAATGGTCCCTTACTTATGCCACTTGTAATGACAGGATTTATGTAATAATTTAATCAGGCTTAAGTAGCACTTATTTCCAAGAGTATCATGCTTCTAAATTCACGGGTACAAAATAAAACTTATACATACATTTCACATATATCTCACATCTAAGAACACATGCCTGAAAATACCTCAAAGTAACAACGAACATACAACTTCATTCAGCATATCATATTCATGAAAAACACAAGCATACATAATAACCGCACAAGCATACATGTGAGCACTTTTCCAAGTGATACGTGGAATTGTATCCCAAGTACAGACCGCATTACCGTCCATTCGGATCGGCTACGGAATTTATGTCTGGGTTTCCATCCGATATATAACAAGAAATAATACTCCAAAGTCATCATGGCATAGGTATATGAATCGTAATGCGTTAAATCAAGACTAAGGCAAATGACGCAACTAATGGAATAAACATGTTTTTCATTATTATGTGCACAAAGATAAGAATGACTATGTGTGGTTCCATAAAAAATCACCTAAGAAACAATTATACATGGCATGTGATGAATATGTCTCAGTTCAGTGTGTTCGCGTTCGTGTAGCGTTCGTAAACGCGTTCGATTGGTAAACAGAAGGTTCGCGTTCGTATGGCGTTTGATAACACATTCGAACGGAAATGAAACAGAATGCTCATGTTCGTATGGCGTTTATTAATGCGTTCGAACGGAAATGAATAGAATGCTCACGTTCGTATGGCGTTCGTGAACGCGTTCGAACGGAAATGAGACCTGATGCATGATAAGGCAAAATGCATGCGCGTTCAAGTTGCGTTCGTAAACGCGTTCGAACGGAACATACCTGATGCATGAAATGGGACGCAATACATAAACAACAAAATAAAGGGGCGCGGCGAAGTACTGCTGTAAAGGTGGCCTTTTGTGGCTCTTGGTCTCTCAAAGAGAGGACCTTTAGACCAACATACTAAGCCCATGCGCGTCACATCACAACACATGAAATAAAGACAGTAAAAGTGTAGGACTTCGTATGCCCAATTGAACGTACATTCAACCCAAACACACTTCGTCCAGCGCGGCGAAGTAGTGTCACAAAGGTGGCCTTTTAGGCTCTTCGTCTCTCAAATAGAGGACCTTTGGACTAACTCACTAAGCCCATGCGCTCGATTGCATCATACATACAAAAATAGAGCCGATCATATCAAAACCAAGTATGCCCGATTGAATACATCTTACATCCAATCCGAACACACATCAACAGACGCGGCAAAGCATCGTGGTAAAGGGTTTTAACCCCTCCCCATAAGGGATCTTTCATTCCACTTACTAAGCCCATGCGCTTGATTGAACCATGCATAAAAAGATAAAGACAATAATATAAAACTAAGTATGCCCGATTGAACGTATCTTGCATCCAACCGAACACACATCAACCAGCGCGGTAAAGCATCGTGGAATAGGGCTTTAACCCCTCCCCATAGGGGATCTTTCATTCCACTTACTAAGCCCATGCGCTCGATTGAATCATGCATAAATAAACAACATACAGAATTCAAGTGACGAAAAATAAACAAAAGCAACACAAAACAAAAGAGGGTGCCGTTTACTCAAGCGGTACGTGGAGTTGTGTCCCGAGTACAGATCATATTACCGTCCATTCGAAATCGGCTATGAAATTTATGTCCGGGTTTCCATCCGATATACCGCGAGAGTTGACACGTCTCTCATTTTATTCCACAGCCACAACATACTACATCTCATAATTCATGCATATTTATCTACTCAAGGGCCACAACATGCATTTCAACATGACAATCATGCAAGTAATATTAATAAATAATACAAAAAAAAACGAGTGTGAAAGATACCCTCAGGTCTAACCTTTTTGCCAACTTTCAGGCTTGCGTTTCACGGACGTCGGAAGGGTACAGCTCCTCAACTTCTCCGGTTCACTGGTTTAGCGTCCTAGCTCACTGCTTTGCTGTTTTACTTGCGGTTCGAACTCCGTTCTGCTCCTGTTCGGCCTCTGTTTTGCTGCTCACTGCTCAGGCCACCTGTTTTGACGTTTCAATGAACTGTTTCAAGTTTGTGTGGGTTCTTAGTGCAGTTGTGTGTGATTATTTTAAGGATTATGAATGCAGTCTCTTTATGTTACTGTTTTTAAGATTTTTAGGCAATGTTTTAAGTGTATTTTGCTGCTGTTTTAGGGGTTAAATTACTGCTGTTTGGGCGTGATTTAGGGACTGTTTGGGTCAGTGTTGGTGGGAAGGGGGCTACTGTTCGGGGGTACTTTAGTGGCTGTTTGGGGCGTGTTTGGGCTGTCGTTGGGGGTATATTTTTCGGTGATGTGTGGAGGCTTAGTGGGTTGCTATTTTCGGTGGTGATTAGGAGTGTTTTTGGTGGTTGGAGGGGGTGTGAATGGCTATTGTATTTTCGGTAATATGAGAGTCTTTGAGGGCTTGTTGTTTTCGGTAATGTGAGAGTGGGGGTGAAGAGAGTTGTTTGTTATTATGTGTATAAGCTAGGGGTTGAAAATTCTTTTCTTCTTTTTTGTTTGTGATGGGCGTGAACTAGGAGTGGGATGGCTTGGAGAGGTGTGTTTTATATAGAGAAAGGATAGGGCTTCACCTTGTCTCACAATGAAGGGATTTGGTGCATTAAAAGGAAGATTTGATTTGGTGTTGAGCAAGGAAAGTCAAGGATTGAGGGGGGGGACAAATCTTGGCTAGATTAGGAAGTCAATATCTTTAATTTGTTATGATTGATTTTAATTAGGCATGACATCTTTTTAATTTAGTATGTGATTTGTTTAGTTAGGAGGTTAATATATTTAATTTATCTTCATTAGGTATGATTATATTTTTGTTTTATTTAATTGGTAAATGGTTTAAATATTTTATTTAATATTTAATGTTTAATTTAATTAAATTGGGATGTGTTTTATGGGCTTTGGGGAGCTAATGGGCTGGGGTGCGAGGCTAGCAGCAAAACCAGAAATACCGACGCCGTTCGAACGCCAATTCGAACGCCACACGAACGTCAGCAATCTGCCTGACGTTCGAACGAAGTAACGAACGCAACACTAACGAAGACAGTGAGCTTGTGAAATGGACTTGATGACATACTTATTTCGAATTTCCCCTTCCGACCTCCGTTTCCCGCAATATTCTTAGCTAAAAAGGTAGTGCCTCCAACTGAGACTTATCATCGGGTTTCACATGCAAAAATGCAATGCCTACACTTAAGAACATCTTATTTTCAGTTATTCCCATAGTCTTATCCTATTAGGTGTTGTCTTCCTCTCAAAAATATCTGTATATCTAGTTTCTTTAGCCGTCTCTATGTTATATCTCAATAAATATGTTTCAGGTCGTACTTGAACTTATGGGTTATACTCATTACCTTCATTCCATTTCCAAACTGATGGAATTCCAGTCTTATCTCGACTCTGAGAAAGCTTGTTGTTCAGTACTACTACTGAACTTAACCATCAAAGTCTATCTTAGCACTTATGCATCTCTATCATTGTTTATCTAGTTACTTTTTCTATTGATGTTTTATCTCGATAGTTCCACCTCCAAACATTTTACTTGCTGTCTTTTTTATCTTCTTTCATGCTCTATTCTATACCTGGAATTTCTGTGGTCTATGTCTCTGTCTCTTTATTTGAAAGATATCATCTTTTATATGTCTCTAGTCATGTCTAATACTGGTTCTTTTGTATTCCGTTATTGCTTGACTAATATTTTCTCTCTTCATCGTTTCATCTAGACAACTTTTCTTCTAAATCTTTTACTTACAGCTATTTTCCTTTTCTATTATGCTATTGTACTATATCTACAGGTTTTATGTTTTGGTCTCCTACCATTACACATTCACTTGTTTCTGGGAGTATCTTGAGGTGAACATCGAGGTCCCTTATTTGCTACTGTTGTCTAATGAGGGTTGTGAGGATGAGAATTGGTCCTGAAGCCTTTCCGGTTGTAGTGATCTCACTAGCTACTTGTGCTGTAGTTGCACGTGCTGCTCATCTATAAGCCTAGGACTCATGTGTTTACATATCTGGTGTTGGCTCTCACACTAAGGTACTTATGTTAGGTGCTATCTTAATTTCCTTCTTCGACTTTACTCCTGATTCGCTTCCAACTATTGGTCTTACTACCTCTTACTAAAAGACTCGTTATGGGTCATGCTCTTTCAAACTCCTACCGTACTACCTCTATTATTCTTCCTATTTAATCTCAGTTTCTTATCCCTTTTAAGTCATTACTCCCATGGAAGCTCTACATCATCTTTGATAAGTTAGGGTATCGTCACTAATAATTTTGGTCCGGATGCTACTCTTTTACTAGTTGTTCTATTCTAGTATAATGATGGGGCTCCTTATAAATTGTACCTCTAACTCATGAGGACGTTCTTTGCGTTTCTTACTTTCGTTCCTTACTCTTTTGAGCCTTTACTTTTTCATAGGCTGTTTGTTCTATGATAGGGCGATTTATTTCTTTTAGATCTGGCCAGACATATTGTGAATTCAAACTTCTTCATCTCTTGCAGAATATTACCATCATATAACTAGTATCTAGATTTTCCCAAATTCCTTGGTTCAACTATCTCGCTGTCTCGTGAACTGTCTATTCTGTCAGATACTCTTGTTTACTTATTCAGGTCCTTGATGGGCTCTAATTTGAGGGGTAAATATTTGATTCCCTGGGATATCTGAGAATACACATTCCTATTAACTGTTTAAGTTCAACTATGGTCTAATTAGGCGTCTACGTATTTACTGGGGTCAAGGCTGCTAGATAGAAGAATTACCACTTATTCTATTGGAATCTGCATCAACTATCCCGAGTCTTAAAGTTTCATAACTTTATTAACCGTTTCCGAGATCTCCATTAACATTACCACTCTTAAGCTATGTTACCTATGTTGCTATATGTTCTAAACGTCCTTGTTATTTCTCGTATTCTTCTCTATTATCTCCGTATCTCATCTCTTGGCTTCGAACCGCTGCTGAGCCAAGTGATGGGTCATCTTATGGGCTGCTTATGCTCTTGTTATACGCCACAACGATGCCATTTACTCAAACTTGTTTGTGCTGATAATCGTGTTAACTCTTGAGTACCTCCAATCTCTTAGATCTGTTTCTTTAAACTTATATAGATTTCTATCGGTATTGGTCTGATCTATGGATTCTTACTGGTACTGTGGACTTGTTCATCTCTACTTGGGTCATGTTCTTTCTTATCTGGCCTTGGAAGCCTCTATGGTCTTTTTCTAGGTGAACCATTTCTCGAGGTTAGCTTTCTTATGATTATCTCTATTTATGCTAGCAAATGATAGGACGATCATCTTATATCTTATTAGATGTCGACATCCTTGTCTTGATACACTATGCCCTAGTAGATTCTATTACTCATGTAAGGTAGGTATGAGATAGACTCTGTCAGGACCGTTTCCTTGATTGGTATTGCTGAGAGATGAGGATCTAGGTAGATCGAAACCTTATCTATCAGATTCTTAGGTTAAGGAAATTAGTCATTTATGTTTATAACCTTCACTTATTTGTCTGCGGGCTTGGGTTTGGGGATATAAAATCTCTACACACTTTTTGGCATCTCTTATCTATTGGAACTCCCACGTTTAATCCTGATTTTCTGCTTCTTTTATATTTCTGATTATCCTTCATTACTCGGGGAACTTACTATTTATATGAAGTACTCGTAGGCTATAGGTTCGGTTTGAAGAATCTTCTAAGGAGGAAAGGAACCTTACTTAGGTCTACTCAATATTTTACTCTTGTTCAGACTTGCTATATGCCCTTTACTACTATAAGTTCTGGCTCTTTCTTTATTTTCTAATTTTATCTTTCTACTTCTTTTTGTCTCTGGTGGTTTTAAACATCTGTATATCTTGCCTTACTATTTCTTACAGCTTTCTCTTCCCACTCCCTTGAGTGAATATTCTCAGAATCTTACCATCTGTTCTCATAACTCATCTGGGACTTCTAATAATAAACTAGGATATCTACTTTATGATTCTCAGATAGAACAAGAATTATGGTTACTGTTATTAGAAAGAAAAATTCAGATAAGCTTGGGAATTCTTTCTAACATATCTATAGGTCTTTGAGGACGTACTCAACGATCGGATACTAGAGAGGTAGGGCATACGAGCATCCCAGATATACCACATATACAAAACCCCAACACTCTACCCACTGCAGTCACTGACTCCATATATCATGCTCTGATACCATCTTTGTAATATCCCCTTTTAGGAGATGCTACCGGTAGGGAATAAGCCATCATATTTCCCTGAGCCTCTGACTCACTGACTGAATACATCACTAATAACTCATTTCAAATATAGACTCATGTATAAGGACCTTTGCCCAACTCATTAAAATGAATGAAACTAAAAATCATAACTGTATACTCATTAATATCTCTCTGTTCGACTCTGTTCATGGACAACTTAACTTATCATACAGACAATCTCAACTTTACAAAATGTATAACACATGACTTTTATTTAAACTGAAACTGAACTGTAACTCTGCACTCGACCTGGTGGACTCCAACCCTCTAGTGACGGCCATCAGTATCCATCATCTCGAGATCGTCCTCTGAGTATACCTGAAAAATAAGAAACTACGAGTGAGGGGAAAGTTAGATCGTTTGAACGATCTAGTGAGTGGACAGTTTAAATCAAAATCCGATTCTTTCTGTCAAATTCATGGTTCTAAAAATGAAAATTCTCCCAGAAAATAATATTTTATGAAATCTCTTTCTTAACTGAAATACCTCTGTTTTTGTAAAATTTTTCTGAAAACTCATTTCTGTTTATAAGACTTTGAGCTTTTCTGTAAAACTGAGTTCCCGTGAAAAATCTTTTGTAAATCTTATCATTTCTGAAAAATCTATTTCTGAAAATCCATTTTTGAAAACCTATTTTTGAGAAATCTGTATCTGAATATCTGGTGCATGGAGGCGTTACGTATCGTTGTCCCCTCATACGTAAAATCTGACGCTTAGGGGCGTCCCCCCGTACGCAAATATCTGGTGGTCTTTGGGGATTACATCTCGCCGTCCCTCAAGTCACAAATCTTGAGTTAGGGGTGCGGATCTGTGCTACCCTCCAGACTCAAAATCTGGGATCTAGGGGCATCAATCATCTCTAGTCCTGAACAGCGTGTGCACATGATATTTATATCTGTCAATTTCATATATGAGCCAAGTTACATAATGAGATGGGTTTTTCCCTCATGCCACTAAAAATCATAAAAATCATGCTCTTTATCTCAAAATTTTCAAAACCTTTTTCATTTATGAAATAAATGTAAATCATCTTCGCTAATGCCCTAAAACACTTAAAAGTAAGTCTCACGTCAAAATAAATAAATAAATAAATAACAACTTGTAAAGAAAAAGAGTCCACTCACAGATTCTAGGGTCCGGCTGGTACTATTTCACTTCGTCGAAGAAAATTACGGTTCATGCGATGATCTATAAATGATAAAAACTTAATTAGAATACAAGTCGTGGAATATGCTTCGGAACTTGGTTGGGTTTCTTAATTCAACTAACTATTATCATTATGTGGCGTGTGATGCTTGTAACATGACATAAAGTGTGTATATAAGCTGATATGAAACTCTTAGGGTGATCCATAACATCCCAAGTTGAAACTGAAAATGATATGAAACGTTTCCTGTATCGCGTCGCGATGCCTAAGCAAACAGAGCTAGGCAGAGGTCATGTTCTATTTCGCATCGCGACGTCAAGCTCTACACGTCACGACGCCCACCTGGTCAGGCCCGAGACAGAGAGTTTCTGCTCGTTACGCGTCGTGATACTGAGAGTTCTGCGTCGCGGTGCCCACATGCTCTAACCGAGACAGTGAGCACCTTTTGGTTACGCGTCGCGACGTTGGGTGTTTAGCGTTGCGACTGGCCTATTTTCAGGGCCTAACACCAACTCTTGAATGGCTATACCCAAGTGCAACTCCAACACCCCACATTATGACCTTCACACAAGCACTTCTTTAAACTCCAACATCCATATATGCTATACCACATTACACCATTAAGGCAACCCCCTAATGTCATAATTCTTATTTCAGCTCAACATCTAGGATTTTCTAACTTTGGACATTTTTTAATACACGCAATTACTTAGTTGTTTATCCATCTAGATGCAATTCCTAGCATGCAAATAATACCAACATAGTATCATATCACCAAAATTCATCATTTCAAGTTTTGGGTCAAGATTCACTTACCTCAAGATGAAGGCCGAGCTGGGGCTTTTTTGCTATGTATAAAGGCGTGCCACAAACTAACTTGTGTTACGCCACTCACCCAAAAATCAGGATGAAGGCCAATTGAGCTCTGAATTTATCAAATCTTCACCCGATATATTCGAATTAGTCTTTTATAGTCTCGACCTATAAATCACATGAAAAACACATTAAAGCATTCACAAGGCTCAATTTTACTCACAAAATATAAGGTAAGGGGATGGTAAATATAAATATATTAATCACTCATCATCTATCCACATAATAATAATATCAAAGAATTATTCCATTTTAACACTCAATGCGAACACGACTGATATTGGAGAATCCTGCACTTGAATTATTTTATTCCCCATAACTGATTCAGTAAGTATACCAACAATAAAAATAAAAGAGGGATCCATCTATGGGTATGGTTATTTTATTCAATATTCATCATGACTTTAAATATTTTATACAGGCAACAAAAACAAAAGAGTGAATCATTGCATGCATATATTAGTGGAAATTGATATTTTTTTTCTCAATAGTTAAATAATAAACCCAACTCATTATACAATCAAAGTCCAAAAAATAAGTGTTGTATGTATTGGTTTGTGATAGAAATTAATAGAGTTAGCAATAGCAGAATCCATAATTATAATTACAATGTGAGGAGGAATTAAATTACAACAATTGAAACAGTACATAATTGCAAACCTGGAAACAAACTGAAGCGCGGAAAATATCGAGTCTTGTATATAACAATTTTTTTACAATATATTCACCCTAGTTACGGTACTTAGAATTGAAATCAGTAAATGTTTCTCAAGATAAAATGACAACAAGTAATTTTATAGCACTATCAAATTGGCTTTGCGAACTCTGTTATGTGATGAACTTGAATGAATGAAAAATTGTTTTGTTTCATTCTAAATTACTGAATAAGTAAATTCTCCAATTATTTTTACCATTTTTCATATACACAGCCAACAAAATATTAATCAACTCATTTTTGCCCACAACAGTCATAAGTGCAGTTGATAAGAGAGTAATATTTTTGTCCTAAAGTTTTATCAGAATTCACACCTTTTTGTAGTAATGGAATAAATTTTCTGATTTTTTCTTTGATTTTTTTTTTCTATTTTTTATTTTATTTATATACAATATCTTCTATCTATGTAGTGAGTGTTGGGTCGGTGGCTCCCAAACCAGCTGGCTTTAGGGCACCAGGTGTTAAGATACCCCTACGGACTTAATTACTCAGACTTCAGATATATATATTTTTTCTGTCATCTTTTTTATCCATGTAGCGAGCTTTGGGCCAATGACTCCTAAACCAGTTGGTTTTAGGGCACTAGGTGTTAAAACACCCTTACACACTTAATTACTCGGATCTCAGATGTAAATTTTTTTTTTATTCCATCACTTTTTGAGATGCTTCTCCAATTAAACTGTAGTACTGAATATTACAATCTTTTCAATTTTATCTCATGTCTGTATGTTAGTATGTATGTTGATAATACCTGCCAACTGAGCATATGAAGATTTATTTTAGTCAGTTTTATGGAGAATTTACAAATTAAATAATTCAAAAGGATTTAAACAAAAATTAACTTGTTTCAAAAAAATGGGTTTGAAATAAGTATCAGGAATGAGAATTCCTTACACAGCTATTTCTTACCAATTTCACATTTTTAGTCAAATAAAAATGCAAAATATTTTTGTAATTTTTGAAAATTTTTTAATTTTTTTTAATTTTTCGAAAAATTTAGGACTAAAAATAAAAATAACACACAAACTAAGGTAGATTTCCCGTTGTAGATTCCCCAGAGGGAGGGTGGAGCGAGGCTCTCTTAAGTACCCAAGCCTCTTAGGCTCTTATCGCTTGGTGTCAGGAATAAACAACGAGTCCTCCACATTAGTCTATCACAATGAGCTACGGGTGAATGATTATCTAGGTGCCTTCACAGCTTTTCCTTATATAAAGGTAGTGAGTGAAGGAAGACACCAAACCATCACATACTCCCTAAATAATAGAAGAAGAGTTTAGAAGATAATACCTGGTTAGCTGAAATTCTACAAGAAATTAAAGGTTAAGATCCAGATTAACACGACGCCTCTTACCACGATCGTCCTCGGACCAATTTTTCTTTACAAGGACAGGGTCAACTTGTGGTTCATACGCTAAGAGTTGGTCAATTAGATCCGGAGCAGTTCTGGCAGTATAGAGGAGTTCTTTCATAGGTTTTGACACGAACCCATTTCTCCGAGCATTATCAAGAAACACACAAAGAAAATCATAAAATCCATCAATGTTAAGCAGTCTAAGCGGTTTCTGGTGTATGTTCAGGTTCGCCCAAGATAGTACTATAAAAATTTCCTCCAATGTGCCTAAGTCACCTGGCAAAGCGATAAAAGCATCAGCACGGTTAATCATTTCCACTAGTCGTTCAGACATACCCGGCACGATCAGTTCCTCTCCGTTTGATGATTCAATAAGATTTGCTTCTACCAAGGGTTTTGGGATGATTCCCAAAACATGACTGCCTCATTCCTGTACGGCCTTTGAAACGATCCCCATAAGTCCAAGATTGCCCCCGCCATATATTAAGTGCAAATTCCTTACAGCTAAGACTCGACCCAATTCTTGTGCTGCTTCTATGTATTGTGGCTTAACACCAACACTACTACCGCAAAACACACAGATGTTTTCAACTCGTCTTCTTGAAGTGGCTTCCATTTTTTTTATGTATTTCTTTCTCAACTCTGGATGCCTTCAAAAGTGCAATGACGGGCTAAATTTATAGTACCTGAAAAAGGGTGAGTAATAATAGCACTAGTATCTTCTAAAGGAAGCTTGTTAGCTAAACAACAAAATGAATCGTGAAAGGTCAAAAAGTCTGGATCCTGTCTATGAAAAAAATAATTATAACAGAAAAGCAAAACAAAGCAATAATTAAGGCAACAGAATTGTGTACGCAATACGCCACTCGCTTAGTATAAATTCATTAGGATGCGTCTTAAGAATTCATTCTTTACTCAGCCATCGCTAATGAATTAGCTCTCTTCTTTCTGATTGCCAAACACCATTCCTTCTGTCTTAAAATGCTCCATTTGTGCTTTTCCCTACAAAAATAACACACAAAATTAAAAACTCTACAACATGTATACAAAATATGAAAATAGAAATTACAACAAATTGCATGGGTTGCCTCCCTGCTAGTGCTAAATTTTTCGTCTTCAGCCAGACGTGACTGAAATCTATCTGTCAAGGAGGTTTCAGCGTCGTTTTGGATGTCCGATTAAAGACAATCCCGTGTGCGTTGCTTTTGAAGGGTCTCTTCCAACAGTAAGATGGTAAAAAGAATTTTGTCTCATTCAGTGCTTGTGCCACCTTTTTAATCTTTGTTGCTCCAGTGATTCCTGAAAAGAAAGAAAGAAAATCAGAAGGTCTTGTATGGTGCTTGACTTGGAATGGAAGTTCCATTCTGTCAAGCTTCTGGTTGATATCTTTGATTTGTACTCCCCGATACAGCGATGTTTCTCCTGAATGCATTGAATTTTCAATTTGGTCTGACAGTTGCTCCTCCATTTGCTCTATTTCTTGTTCCACATTTTCTTCACAGATGAATTTTAGGATTTCTGTATTCAGCTCTTCATCTGTCATCTGTATAATACATGCTTCAAAATTGTCAACCTGAGGATGAAAAGAAATGTTAGATTTTAGGTCTTCATCCTCTAATCTGAATGGCTCAGGTAGATCTTCTTCAAACATATGTGCAAAACAGTCTCCAAGATCTTCATTTTGAGGATACAGAATTTCATCCTCATTTGTTGGTGCAGTTGGTCCAAACAGCTCAGCTTCTTTGTCCTCGTCAGAGTCAGAATAATAAAAATCAAATTGAGACCTTGTTGGTGCAGGCTCATGAACTGATACCTCTGATTCTTGATACTGCTCAGCCTCGTCCTCTGTTATGATGTCATAATGAATCTCAGGATATTCAAAGGCTTTTTTAGTATTATTTGAATTTGCTCCGTGAGATATGTGATTCAGATTATCTGTTAATTGTCTAACTTGATCTGTCATTCTCTGTATAGACGCCGCTTGACTCTGAATTTGTACATCAAATTGAGCTTCTCGTTTCTCTAGCCAATCTTTTAGCATGTCATTCAACTGATCTTCCTCTGATGGATCTGGTTTCTGATGAAGATCGTAGGTAAATGGTGGATAAAATGGAAAATGTGATGATTCTTCGTACCTTGAATGATTCCAATAATTCTGCCACTCTGAAAGGTATATACATTGATCGCTCGAGTGGTTGCCATCACATATTACACATCTCCCCATTTCATTCTGATGAGCAAATGTAGTATTGCTTGGTTCTGGCATCCAGTGATAGTTGCTAGGCTGGACAACAGGCCTCAGAAAACCAGACTGTTGCTCCCGGATTTGGGGTGTATCTTTTTCTAGTATAACTCGTAATCTTTCAAAATGTTCCATTTTTCAACCACCTGAAATCAAAAGAAAGAAATAAAAATTACAGATAAAAATAAAGAAAATTAGATACAAGTAAATTAGATAACTTCAAAATTAATAACTCAAGAAAAATAAGTCCCCGGCAACGGTGCCAAAAATTTGACCGGCGTAAACACACACGTATAACGCAAGCGCACGTATCGTTCAAGTAGTATAAAAATATCGATCCCACGAGGACTTAATTCCTACTATTGTTATTAATTGTTGATACTATTTATTTACAAATATCTAATTGAGAGAGAAGGGAATAGATTGCTTGAATGATTTGATTTGTAGATTTACTAAATAAATAAAAAGACAAAAGATAAAAGAAAATACTAAGGAAAATAAAAGACTCAAAGATCTAGGGTTGTGAATCTTTCTAATATCATTAAAAAGATGAAGTGATTATTTTATGTTTGTGTAATAAATCAGTTTACTAACCTGGAACACGAACTTATGTGAAAGCATCTGTCGATGGTCAGACACAAATACTCAGTTTAATCTAATTGAATCATATGTCTATGTCAATTAAATTACCTTGATTCATTAAGTTTAAGTTCCAATCATGGCTACCCCCGCCCGACAGGTCTATGTCTATCATGTAAGAAAATCTATTAAAGGTTTATCTATCCTTAAAGAAGATCGTGGGTTGTTGAGTATAAGGTCTGTAAACTTAAAGTCTCTATGTCTAGTTCATTTTAGGTTTATCTATTCAATTTTATTAGTGATCAGTTAATAAAAAGGCATTAAGATTATGACTCAACAAATAACTCTTTAATTACCCAAACTATAATTTAACCCTTTTTAAAACCGGTAATATTAGATTTTATCACAACCCTAGATATTTAATTTAGTTACAACACATAGCTAAAGCTGATATAAACTTAAAAGACATAAAATGAAATTACTGAAAAGTAATAAAAATAAATGCTAAGGTAAAAGGAATTAACTTCTACTATTCACTATTTAGATATCTCCCATAAAATAATATATATAATCTTGTGATATTTTAAATCAACCGTCTGGAATGGCGGTATTCTGATTAAGTCAAATTCAAATATACCAGCCATAAGGCGGAACAGAAATATAAACTTAAACCAACCGTTCAGTATGGCGGTATCCTCATTAAGTCATGTTTAACCAGATTAAATTGAATAACCAACCGACCAGTATGGCGGTATCCTTATTAAGTTAGGTTTTAAATAGTTTATATATTATATTTTAAGGGAGATTAATCTAAATAACAAAAGTAAAAGAATTACATTTTTACCTCAGCATGGAGAAGTTAGCTCTTCATGGATGAATGAAAACTACTATTTATAGAAGAGAATTACTACTACAAACGTAAATAAAACTGAATAAAAGAAACTAAAGAAGAGAACTCTCAATTTATTTATAAGGATTTCAGAGGATGAGGTACATTTGAAAATTAAGAAATCAAACTCAATTTATAGGCAAAAAAATTCAATTCTTTATTATTATTTTTCTGATTTTTATTATTATTATTATTTTTTTTTTTGGATCGCTGAATTTTCGACACGTGGCATGATGGCTAAAAAGAAATGGCTCGTTGAATTTTTGACACGTGGCATGCGGTGCACGTTAGCAGATTGCTTGTGATTATGACACGTGGCATGGTGCACGTTAGCAAAGTCAAACTTGGAAACTTTGACTTGTTGACCTGGCGCATATTAGCAGTCTCCGGTGCACGTTAGAGGTCGGGATGCCAAGGGTTTCGGTGTCGAGACTCCCAAAATTACCAAAATACCATTTTTGCCAAATTTCACCAAATTTCACAGTTTTGCTCCAAATCACCTCCAGAATGTCCTGAAACTTTATTTATCTACAAAATAACACAAAACACATCAAAATATTCACAAAACTCAAGAAACTATACAAAATATTAAGTTAAATGAGTGAGAAATAATGATAGTTTTACCACTCATCAAGCAGCCAACTTGCACTTCCTTAATTTATGGCATTTACAAATCACCACCGAAAGTAGTTTGTTGTTTCTGGTTGAAGATTACAGCTTGCTGGAAACTTCCTATGGCAGCTGGAATCAATTGGAGGCAATATGCATGACTCATGCAACTCATGCATGTGTCTACTGGTTTTTTTACATGTTTTATATAAAGAAATAAGCATTTGCCATTCTATAACTGCAATGGAATTGATTGGATTAAATTCTGAATTGAATTTTGATTTCAATATCAACCTAATTGGATGCTGCTATTACAGTAAATGAGAGGTCATGAAAAATTAAAGGAAATTTTGGCAAAATCAAGGCTCACACAAGCCTAGTTCGATTAAGGCCATATTTGATTACACAGGACGTGCGAGCGCACATTAGATTAAGACGGACTAATCCTGAATCGAGCAGTGATTTTCACCCCATACGAGCGCGCGTGTAGAGAGAACCTCTATCCATAGGTTCTTACCACTCCATAATCTAGCAACTATAAATAAGCACTTCTAAGCTTAATTATTTTCTAGATGTGTGATAGCTTTAATTTCCTTTATTTTTTCTTTCTCAATTGGTGTAATTTTTGAGACAAATTCTCATTCACCTTAGTATCATTTTGAGCGTATTAACATACCATTTCGAAGTGCTCACGGAGGAGAATCTGAATTGCTCATGACCTCATCATTCAAATAAGTGGTTTCCACTTAAAAATGTACTTCAATTAGCCAATAATGCTGATATGTTATGCATATTTTCCAACAGTTTGTGCATACTTTGGTCAAAGTAAAATTATTACCCAACACTAAAATGAGTAATTGAAATATAGAATCTGAAATTCACTTTGAATGCAAGTTTGATCAAAGCGAGAATTAGATTCCATGTTCTTAAGATAATTTCAACCTCTCTACCGTGCTTATGGTTCCTAGTTGTCACTTCTAAGATACAATGATCACTTTTTCATGTAGAAACACTCCAAACAAAAAGAATAATATACAAAACTGGAATGGACACTCTTTCTTTATTGAATGTAAATCAAAAAGTTTAAATAAACTTTTGATTCTTAATATTTGTCTAACAAAATTTTTTTTTAACAACTTTAATAGAATATAATGGGATCTTTATTAAAAAAAATGGACAGTTGTCATTTTATGAACACTTTTATGTTTATGATTGTAACCTTCAAAAGAATTATATTTTTTCAATATATCATTTCATTTTTGTCTTTTCCAAAAGACACAAATTAAAAAAATATCTTTACAATAAAATATTCTTTAATTCATGTATCTTTTCAATAAAAATATTTCTATTTTAAAGCCATCACACACTCATAGAAAGTGGATTTCAGGTTTTATGAGAACGAGAATTAGCTAGGGAGATAATGCACAAGCCCTCCAATCAGGAATTTTCATAATTGGCTCTTCCCAAACTTATAAGGACTAACGACACGTATAAAGCAACTTGCACCAGATTATAAAAAAAAATAATTGGCAACAATATATAATCTCTAGCGGGTCAAATTGGAAGTAAAAAGAGGAACCTGCCAAAAGTTTGGTGTCATAACTCGCCAGATTCTCCATCCCTAAGAATAATAAAATTCTATAATGAAGGCTAAACATAAGAGAAAGAAGAAGTTTGTAGGAAGGCTAGCCTATAAACATGAATAAAAACATCATTTGTAGTAAGTTTGGGAAATCAAGCATTTCAAGCCTTCACTTGTAAACAAAGCTTAAGTAATAAAAATAAGTTTTCTTTAAAACATTATTCTCTAGCAATCTTTCTCTCATTTGTTCTTTGCTTTCGCTAGTGAAGGCTAAAGAAGTTCTTGGAATATTCAAGAGTTATCTAGAGAGTTATGAAAGATGTCCCAAAGGGGCGTAGTTTAGTGGTATAGGGCTCAGGATCTCATCTTAAAATCATGTGTTCGAATCCAGAGACTGCGTTTCTTGTAAGAGTCTGGGACAGCCGAGGATTTTACCTGCTCCGCTTAAGCCCGAAAGGGGTGGTTTGGCGGCGGGGTTTCCAATGATTCCAAAAAAAAAAGAGTTCTGAAAGATTCATGGAAATATCTGGAAGGTTCAAGAGTAGTCTAGAATAGTCTAGAAGGGTGTAGAAGTTCATGGAAGGTTCTAAATACCAGATGGTAAGAAACATCTTGATCATGGTCTAAAATGTTACAAGGTAGAGGCAAGTTGTATATATCAATATCTAGACAATTTGTATAAATATCTAGATATTTTGGTGGATATTTTTAAACACCTAAAACATCCACCACATCTCTAAATATTAGGAAGGAAATTTCTTGGAGAACAAATCTCCACCACACATTTATAGGGAGGCTAGCCTATAAACAGGAGTAAAAGCATCATTTATAGTACGTTTAGGAAATCAAGCATTCCACGCCTTCTCTTGTAATCAAAGCTTAAGTAATAAAAATAAGTTCTTTTTAAAAACATTCTCTAGCAATCTTTCTCTCATTTGTTCTTTAGCACGTCGAGAGGGTTGAATGACTAAGTACCACAAGGGTCGAGGTGTGGAAATTATAACTCATGACAGTTGATGGAGAAGATGGTTAAAAGGCTCGTAAATGGAGAAGATGGTTAGAGGCTCATTAAATGAGTATTAAGAAAGTTAGGGATTCTTGATAAAGCCTGTTTAAGCGCTCATTGACTTCTTAATCTATAAGTTAGGGATTCTTGATAAAGCCTGTTTAAGCGCTCACTTTAAAGAATTGAGTGATGCAAATGTACTTGTTGTTGGTTTATATAAACACTACTCGAGGGCTGCGAGTGCTTTGTTCTTCATAATGTTATTCAAATGCTATTTTGGCAACTGAACCTCCTCATTAATGATCAGTGTGGGATGCTCAATGAGTTAAGCAATCAACAGACTCAAAAATTATAAAGTAGCATTTAGGAATTAATCGAGTTAAGATTGTATATCCTGACTTGTTGATATTTGAGTTCAGCTGACAGATCTATTCTGCTCTAAATTTTCAAAGATGGGATGTAAGGTTTGTAAAGTGAAAGTTATAGTTGTGATTGGCAATTGCACTGTTATAAAATTAGTGCATGAATTTCAATTTTGAGACAAATCATATTGAATTCTGAAGTTCTTTGCTAATATCATTGGCATATATAATATTGCACTCTCTAGTTTTTTTAAAATTTAGTGCAGAGCTGAACTGTCACATAGTACTTGCAATCCCACAAAATCCATAACAGATATCTAAAAGTTCTTTTTAAAGAAAGACAGATACTGATCCAAATCTAATGACTCCTGTCATGAGTCTGCAATTCTTATGCTCCTTACAAGGTCTATTCATTATTTCACATAATATAAATTGCGTTCAGGTGCTAGAAACACAATGACCATACCATCACTGTTTAATATCAAAAATTTCTTAGAACTTTATTCTTATTCAGTTCCACACAATTTCAGACTTAGTACTACACTTATTCATGGTTCAAATAAACTTACACTAGGCTTGACCATGTTGTATTCTCAGGTCATCCAGATAAGATTTCCCCTAAGCTCACGAGAAAACCGGCCCCTGAAGTACTCTTCAACTGTCAGTCTTCTAAATAATGCAGGTGCCTTTTCAGAGATTAAACTCGATGCTGGATAAACTTCACCATCATATCTCGGTGAGTAAATGTGGCAAGGGAAAGTCTTTCTCGTACAGAATTTACAGTTACACGATGCTCAATGCTACGGTATGTCCCATTGGTTATAATCTGCCATGTTAAAGTTTACAAGTTAAAGCACATGCGCTAGCTCATATAAATGCCGAGTTAAGGTAATTTGTCATAATCATTACCTCCAACGAGTCACCAACGTTGACAACAAAAGCATTTGGAAGCGGTTTAACAGGAATCCACTTTCCATCCTTCTTTATCTGGAGTCCTTCTACTTCATTCATTTGCAGCAGAATGGTAAGACCACCGCTATCAGAATGAGGCATGAGGCCCATAACATTCTCCGGTTGAGGACATGGAGGGTAAATGTTCATCCGCATTGTTTGCAGTCCATTTTCAAAGAATTCTCTCATTTCTTCATCTTTTATATTTAGAACTTTTCCCATTTTTAATATCAGATTCATGGCTATAGATTTTAACTCCTGTGAGTAAACTTCCAAGGTGTCTCTACAAGAAAAAAGAAATGCAATATTAGAAGGTTTAATTTGATATTATCTTCATTTAAAAATCAAAATCATGTGCAGATAGAGAACCTTAAGGAAAGAGGGAGCTTAGGAAATAAGTGTGGTTTCCTCAGATGGACTGGAAGAGTGTTCACCGCGAACATGTCAGCCCAATCAAGCTTTTGTTCCTCAGATACAACGTAGACTTGTCCAAATCCTTCTATTTCTCCTGGATACTGCCAGTATTTTATCTTTTCTTCCATGCTTAGATTGAAGAATGTCTGAACCTCTTTCTTTACTGTCTCTAGAAACTCTGAGCTCACTCCATGATTTACAAGCTAAAACAATGCAAAATTGGAAACCAGCTACATTATTAATGTTCGTGTCACTAAGACGAAGCAAGGACCTAGGTATTGTCTGGAATCTATCATCCATTTTTCCTCGTCGTTAAGAGAAGCAAGTTGGATGAGTGCATAAACCAATAAGGACACCAAATTGTCAAAAATGAGTGCTTATACAGGATATATTAAGCATCCTATACTCAACTTTGTTTAAGGGTTTTTATTTAACTTTCAATGTGAGAACACATTTTTCTAGAAATTTCAGTACTCTAAAAGTAAGCATGAATTTGAATTAGCAATAATCTCAATGTTATTACGTCGAATGTGTCTTCAGATTAGAGCAGAAGTGCAAGATTGACAACAAAACAGAGCAGATATTAGGGGATCTTACACAATTTACTATGATATATTTTTATACATTCTGACAGAGTGAAGTAAACGAGAGTATGTGAAATTTGTCAAGAAAATCTTTTTCGAATTAGGATTGAGTGCTAATCTTTTCACAACATGCATATTTTAATAGCAATGCATGATTAAAATTCAATTACATTTAAATTATAATCCAATGACTACCGATCATAATTTATAAAAACTCAACATAACTGAATCCAAGTCATCTTTTCAAAATTATTGTCAACTTGACCTTTAAGAATCAAATAGCTAATCCTAACCTAATTTTTGCCTTTCCCTTGTTCTTTTTGATTGATAGTTTGCCGATTTAATGATTCATGACCACAGACAACTACTTTCACACAAGGAATCATGTTTTGGAGATAAAATTACTAACTCTAATAAAGGATTTTACCTGGAAAAAACCCCATTCTTTGCAAGCAAAATGGAGCTTAGCTAATTCAGAATCCATTGATTCTTCAGAAAACAAGCTCTGCATGTCAATTACTGGTACCTGTGAAATCAAAGTATCATCAGAAATGATGTGTGAATCTTGATCTGGACGTATGTATCTTGGAGGTACAGCTAACATAGGATTCTTGGTCAACTCATGAACACTAGGTACAAGCAGAGAAGCTCCCCACTTGGCCATCTTTTCTTCCACAAATTGCTCTCAAGATTGCTGCAGCTTCATATTGGTTTTAGAACAAGACTGCAGACTAGTTAGTGCAGGGGTGACAAAGTAACTTTCCCAACAAGTCATTATCTTCTACCTAACCATTCAATATAATATTTTTTAAGTCAGTCAATTATTTGAAGTCCCCATAACATGGAAAAGGATATGAACAATGATATATCTTAAAAAAAAAAATCACACAAAAAATAATATAAAATTATTAAAAGATAAATAATATTTAACTAGAAGATAAATAATTTCATTTGTCTTTTACTATATTTATACTATTTTTTGTGATAATTTTTGTGATTGATCTTTTGAAAGGATATATGTTGTGGCCAAAGACAAGGTCCATGTTTTGATCGAATAGTTGATAGTAGAAAATCATGGCAACAAAAGCAATTTAACTTCAACCTTCGAGTTGTGAAATAATTATAAATTCTTAAAGCAAGTCACATAATAGTTGCAATCTCACGAAATCATGGCACAACTATAATCACTCATTTAGAGTTATACATCATAGTCAAGTTGTAACTTAAGAAATTTTAAATTAACATAAAAAGTATCTAATTATTATGCTTATCTTGCTGAAGTTCTTACGACTTCCAGAATATACAACTTGTTGCTTCTCGCTCATGAATGTAACAGACAGTGAGTAATAATATTATTTATTTAATAGCGGCAATATCAATTATGATTATGTTGATGATTGTTTTTTCGTTTCAACGATAATTTAGGAGACCGTGTTGGAAATTTAGCATGCAATATGCGGCGGAAAATTAAAATTTTTTCAATTTTAAACATAAATTTCCAATACAAGATCGTTATTAATTTTTCATGCTTCATGATAATATTTATTTATGAAACATAAATAAAACATATCTTAAACCTTTAAGTAATTATCGTTCCGTTCCCGTAAATTCTTCAGAGCCACCCACACGTTTGGCCTCCAACAGTATCCACACAAAGCAGAGAGTTAAGAATTTTTGATTTCTCAAATATAATATTATGTAAATGTTTTTTCTTTGGTGCTAGCTTAAGAAAAGAGACTCGTTTTTGGAGGAATATTGAGAATATAAAGAATTTTTCTTAAAGAAAAATCAAAATTTGAATTTTCTTTTAACTCTTTTCTTTCTCACGTGAACCTCTCTCAAAATTGCCAAAAATTTCTTTTCAATTTTGTTGTTGTTAAAGTTGATGCAAAAGGGTTAATTTATAGGCTTTTGATTTGAGTTGTTTTAATTCCAATCAAATTAGAATTAATATGATAAGATTTAATCCTATTAAAATAAGAATTTTAATCCATCCGAAATAAACGATTATCCTATTTTATTTAATAAAATTAATTAAATAAAATTTATCAATTCTAATCAAATTAGAATACTATAAATCTGAATTATAATTTAATACAAACACTTTCCTAAATTACATTTCAGCCCTTATACTTTTGGAAATTATAAAATGACCCCGTACTTTTAGAAATTACGAAACAGCCCCTAATTTCCATATTTTCACCTGGATCATAAAATTTCCAGAATTCCATTTTTATCCATAATTTCTAAAATTACGAATTTACCCCAAAGTTTTAAGAACGTAACATTTAAGTTCTAAAACTTAAATCTAATAATTTATCATTAACTCCTCAATACTTTAAAGTGTGTGACCCATTAGGTTCTTTCTTATATTGGCAATGAAGATAGTTATAGACTTCATAAGTCTCGATAAATTAATCTAATTAATTTATCCTCAATTAACTCCTTAATTAAGAAACTAATTTTCATAGATCAAGAGCGGCATCTAACAATGCATCATGACCCCAATTAAGAAAGAATACTAACTTTAGTGAAACCTATTCTGCATACGATTACTGTATGATTCAATCATTTCGCCTCATACATATCCCGCCAACGATTCTAGAGTATGGAAAATGTCTACTCTATTAAATCATGGCTATTAGAACATTGACTTAAGCTGATAATATGTATATAGAGTTTCTGAAACTCCTTTCAGAACTCGCCATGGCCATGGACTTATATTATCACTTATGTCAAATCGTGCCTCTTGGGATATCGACTCTATGTTATCCAGACCGGCGAATCCTTTATTGATCACTCACTATCTTCGTATGCTTTTCATATTGCCCAATCATTACCCTATACGCAATCTCGCTATGAACTACGGAGGTGTAATGTCAAAGCATATATGATCTACATACAAGATGCCATGGAGATCTCAAGTCTAATGATCATTCATACTATCATTACAAAGAGAAATCTCATAGACATGTGGATAATACTCCATATGAGTTCTCAAGCGAGTCAGTTCGATGTACTTGTTCTCCAACAAGCATTCATATTTTTGACTAAGTGAACACTGTCACTAGTAGCTTATGAGATCAGCTACCATCATTCGATAAATAATCAGACATAACATATGCCGATCTAAACTAGATCTATCAATATCCTGCGTTGATAATCCTACAATCGGGAACATTTAAGAATGACTGGATCTCATAAATTAAACTAATTTATTTCTTTAATCGTCATTCTAAGGACTTTATTTTACAAGTAGTTAAAATTACTTATGGACAGTACTTATAAATAAACTGCCAAATTTTATTGATCAATGTAATATATTATCCCTATTGGATCTAGGGCATATAACCAACAATCTCCCACTTGCACTAGAGCCAATCTCTATGATATTTTACACCAAATAATTTAGTGTGCCTATCATGCTTCTGTTGGGTTAGTTCTTTAGTAAGAGAATATGCTAAGTTCTCTTCAGATGGAATCTTCTCTATCTTCACATCACCTCTTTGGATTATCTCTATAATCAGGTGATATCGACTAAGAACGAGTTTGGATTTCTGATGAGACCTTGGTTCTTTAGCTTGTGCTATGGCTTCGGTGTTGTCACAGTACATCACAATCGCATTGTTACTATCAGGAACAACACCTAAATCTGTGATGAACTTCTTTATCCAAACTGCTTCTTTAGCTGGCTATGTATTCGGCTTCCGTTGTTGAGTCTGCTATAGTGGTTTGTTTAGAACTCTTCCAGCTTACCGCATCTCTAAATATAGTAAACAAGTATACTGATTGTGATTTGCTATAATCTTTATCAGACTGAAAGCTAGCATCATAATAGCCCAACAATTTGAGCTCGGAACTTCTCCATAAATCAAGAACACATCATTAGTCATTCTTAAGTACTTAAGGATTGTTTTGACTACTGTTCAATGATCTTCTCCAGGATTAGCCTGATATCTGCTCGTAACACTTAGAGCGTATGACACATCAGGTCTCGTACATAACATAGCGTACATGATTGATCCTATAGTAGAAGCATATGTGATTTGTTTCATGCGCTCAACCTCTTCAGAAGATTTATGGCACATATTCTTATAGAGATAGATTCCATGTCTCATGGGCAAATAGCCTCTTTTGGAATCTTCCATCTTAAACCTTTTAAGAACTTTGTCTATGTACGTGGATTGTGAGAGTCCAAGCAACCTTTTAGATCTATCTTTATAGATCTTAATTCCTAGAATATAGGTTGTTTCTCCTAAATCCTTCATGGAGAATTTCTTGGATAACCATAGTTTGACTGATTGGAGCATTGGAATGTCATTTCCTATTATTAATATGTCATCCACATATAATATTTGGAATACGATTGCGCCCACTAACCTTTTTGTATACACAAGGTTCATCTTCATTTTTGATAAAATCAAACTCTTTGATTGACTCATCAAAACGAAGATTCCAACTCCGAGATGCTTGCTTTAATCCATAATGGATCGGTGTAGCTTGTATACCTTATTTATGTTTCCTTTAGAAATGAAGCCTTCAGGCTGTGTCATATACACATCCTCTACGAGGTTTCCATTCAAGAATGCAGTTTTGACATCCATCTACCAAATTTCATAATCATGGTATGTAGCTATTGCAAGCATAATCCTAATGGAATTTAACAGTGCAACTGGCGAAAATGTTTCATCATAATCAATTCCTTGAATTTGTTTGTAACTTTTGCCACCAATCTAGCCTTGTAGGTTTGAACTTTGCCATCTGTATCTGTCTTTCTTTTAAAGACCCATTTGCACCCAATAGGAGTTATCCCTTCAGGTGCATCTGCTAGGTTCCAAACTTGGTTGGTATGCATCGAATCCATTTCGGACTTCATGGCTTCAAGATATTTAGAAGAGTCAATGTCAGTCATTTCCTCTGTATAACTAGTAGGATCATCGTTCTCAATGATAAATATATCATGTTTTCCTTCCATGAAAGATCTATATCTTCCTGGCTCATGTTGTATTCTACTAGACTTTAGGAGTTCTTGAACTTGTGATTGTTCCACCGCCAATATTTTGCGAGTTGTAGGTAATTCAATGTCATTTGATGGTTCTGGGACTTCATCAAGTTCCAGTCTACTCCCACTATCGTTTCTTAGAAGAAACTCTTTCTCTAGAAAAATAGCATTCCGTGAAACAAACACATTTTGTTCACTTGGTTTGTAGAAGTAGTATATCTTTTGGATACCCCATAAATTTACATTTAATTGACCTTACTTCCAGCTTGTCAGCAGGCGATTGCTTAACCTAAGCTTCACAACCCCAAACTTTTACAAAGTTGAGATTTGGTCGTTTTTCATGCCATATCTCATATGGTGTTTTGCTAACGGATTTAGATGGACATTATTTAGAAGGTAAACATTGATTTCTAATGCTAGTCCCCAGAACGATGTTGGAAGATCTGTGCTAGACATCATTGATCGTACCATGTCTAACAAGGTTCAATTTCTCCTTCCGGAAACACCATTGTGTTGAGGTGTCCCTAGAGGAGTCCAAGGTGTCCCTAGAGGAGTGCATTGTGAAATGATGCCATGTTCCTTAAGATAGTCTTGAAACTCATAGCACAAGTATTCTCCACCTCGATCAGATCAGAGTGTCTTAATGCTTTTGCTAGTTTGATTCTCTACTTGGTTTCTGAATTCTTTGAACTTTTCAAATGATTCAGACTTATACTTCATTAAGTATATGTAACCAAAACGTGAATAATCATCAGTAAAGGTTATGAAGTAGGAATAACCACCCTTTACTTGAATCAACATAGGGCTACATACATCGGTATGTACTAGCTCTAGTAATTCGGTTGCACGTAGTCCCATTCCAGTAAAGGGAAATTTGGTCATTTTACCAATTAAACAAGATTCACAAGTTTCATATGATTCATAATCAAAGGGGTTCAAGTAACCCTCTTTATGAATTTTTGTAAGTCGTGTTTCATTGATATGACCAAGTCTACAATGCCAAATATATGATTCTTTTAAACTATCTTGTTTATTTATATTGATGATAGTGTTATTTAATTCCAGAACATACAATCCATTGCTTAAATATCCAATACCATACGAAATATCATCATATGAAAATGAACAACAATTGTTCTTTATTATAAAATTAAAACCTTCCTTGTCCAAACAAGATACATAAATAATATTTCTACTAAGAACTAGAACATAAAAAAAAATTCTAATTCTAGAACTAATCCACTTGGTAATGATAGAAAATAAGTTCCTACGGCTAAAACAGCAACTCTTGCTCCATTTCCCACTCGTAGGTCCACTTCATCTCTTTAAAGTCTTATACTCTTCTTGAGGCCCTGCATATTGTTACATATGTGAGAACCACAACCAGTATCCAATACCCAAGTAGAAGATTTACTATCATTAAGATTAACCTCAATCATAAATATACGTGAAGTAGAAGCAACTGCTTGCTTTTTCTTTTCCTCGAGGTATTTTGCACAGTTTCTCTTCCAATGGCCATCCTTTTCACAGAAAAAACACTTGCCCTTGTATTTTTTCTTAGTCACACCACCAGTGGGCTTGTGAGTGTTGGCCTTTTAGGCCTTACCCTTTGAACCTTTCTTAGGGTGTTTCTTACACTTTTTGGAACCACTCAGTAACATCACAGAACCTTTCTGTGATTTTATGTCTTTCCCAACAAGTCTTAACATATTAAGCAATCCATGAAGTGTAACATCCAACTTGTTCATATGAAAATTCAAAATGAACTGAGAGAAAGACTCTGGCAATGATTGCAATACAAGATCAATATATAAGCCATGGTCAATGATAAAACCAAGATCAGCTAATTTTTCAATGTAGCTAATCATCTTCAGCATATGGTCATTAACTGAAGAACCATCTTTCATCATGGATCGAAACAAAGTCTTAGATACCTTATATCTTTCAGTGCGAGCAGATGCATCAAACAACTCATTGAGATGTGTTATAATTGTGCTCGCATCCATAGACTCATATTGCTTTTGTAATTATGATGACATTGAGCCCAGCATCACACATATTGCCTGCTCATTATCATCATAATGATTCAACCAAGCATTATATTCCTCTTGTGTTGCATCTACGGAAGGTTCTGGTGGAACACTATGTTCCATGACATAAACCTTCTTTTCTTGCCTAAGAACAATTCTTAGGTTGCGGTACCAATCCGCGAAGTTAGATCCAGTCAACTTATTTGCATCAAGTATACATCGGAGGGAGATATTGTTACTCATGTTTTGTTTGGAAACCTATATGAAGAATAGAGAATTTTGATTAGATTTATTACATTGATATAAACCATAATATATTTGGACTTTTAATCTAATGGTTACTCCCACTATTTTATTTGAATTTGTCAACCCTCTTTAGTGACAAAATTATCGTGGGCTATGATCTCATTTTACTAAAATAAAATGACAACAAGAGTTAATCACTTTATTTAAATTCAATTAGGTAGGTACTTATTACCAATTACATCTCATGCAACTCATAGATCGTTAAATTGACAACTAATGTCATGACAACTCTTGTCATCATATCTTATATGAAACTTAACATTTGCCTCCAAAATAAATGATCATGACGAGGGTCAACTCATCAAATATTTTGGTTAAGTCAAACCATTATTTATAATCTAAACATATTCGATGTTAAACTTGATCTTGACGAGGGCCAAGTAATCAAGAATAACAAAGAGGTCTGGTTTTGATTATAATAATGGAAGGCAATGTCGTAGACTTAAATTATTCGGAGGGATTTTAATTTTAATTTATTTAAAACTTTAGAATAAAGCATTTCGAATGAATTAATGCACCAATTAAGTTCCCAAAAGAGTGGAGGGGTCACAACGGTCCCACTTAAAACCCAAACTTTTTAAGCTCTTATCTCCCTTTTGACAGAACCAGCTTGACATGTTAATCAAACAAGCAGCTAAATTCCAAGTTTATTTAAATTAGGTCTCTTATTTATACATCTAATGTATTTAAGTTTATCACAATTTCTTTAAAATATTCATAATATTTTATTATCCAATCTTATTGGATAAATTTATGATATTGTTTTATTATGTTTAATTGTTTATGGGACTTAAATATTTTATCCTAATCTTATTAGAATATAATTTTAATCTCATTAAAATTCCATAATTAGAATCATTATTCTAATAGGAAACAATTTCCTTTATTTGAGATTAAATATATCCTATTTAAATTTGAATTCTAGATCTTTAATCTAATTAGAAATCATTCAAATTTAATTTGTATCCTAATCTTATTAGGTTACTTAATTTAAATTTATTATAGAGATAAATTCATAATCCAATTAGAATTTTATTTCTTAATAAATTTTAATTGTATTACATTAATAAAATTAAATTCCTTATAAATCAAATTTATTAAAATTTAATTATATATAATAATAATTATTATATTTGCTGATGTCAGCGTATGACATCACATTGATGTCATGCGCTCACCAGCAGCAAATTTGCTGCTGGTTAGCAAAATAGAAGCGGCACTGTTCACAGAACAGTGCCGTTCCATACATATTATATTATTATATAATATATATATTATATATATATATATATATATATATATATATATATATATATATATATATATACACACATATTTGTATTATTTGATTTAATTTTTAATTAAATCAAATTTCAATTAATCTCAATTTAATCATATTCCATAAATTTAAACATAATCATTTCAATATGCATAAAATCATATCAAAAGCATGCAAATTAATTTAGCTATTGATACCACGGTTGGAAATTTAACATGCAATATGCGGTGGAAAATTAAAATATTTTCAATTTTAAACATAAATTTCCAATCCAAGATCGTTATTAATTTTCATTTCTTCTTCATGATAATATTTATTTATGAAAATAAAATAAAACGTACCTTACACCTTTAAGTATCTTCGTTCCGTTCCCGTAAATTCTTCAGAGCCACCCACACGTTTGGCCTCCAACAGTATCCACACAAAGTAGAGAGTTGATGATTTTGGATTTCTCAAATCCAATATTATGTAAGTGTTTTTTTTTTTTTTTGGTGCTAGCTTAAGAAAATATACTCGTTTTTGGATTTATGAAATATTGAGAATATAAAGATTTTTTCTTAAAGAAAATTCAAAAATTTTCTTTTAACTCTTTTCTTTCTCACGTGAACCTCTCTCAAAATTGCCAAAAATTTCTTTTCAATTTTGTTGTTGTTAAAGTTGATGGCAAAAGGGATAATTTATAGGCTTTTCCTTTGAGTTGTTTTAATTTCAATCAAATTAGAATTAATATGATAAGATTTAATTCTATTAAATATGAATTTAATCCATCCTAAATAAACAACAATTATCATATTTTATTTAATTAAATTAATTAAATAAAATTTATCAATTCTAATCAAATTAGAATACTATAAATCTGAAATTATAATTTAATACAAACACTTTGTAAAATTATATTTCAGCCCTTATACTTTTGGAAATTATAAAATGACCCCCGTAATTTTGGAAATTATGAAACAGCCCCTAATTCCATATTTGCACCTTGGTCCTAAAATTTCAAGAATTCTATTTTTATCCATAATTTCTAAAATTATGAATTTTACCCAAAGTTTTAGAACTTACATTTAAGTCCTAAAACTTAAATCTACATAATTTATCATTAACTCCTCAATACTTTAAAGTGTGTGTGACCCATTAGGTTCTTTCTTATGTTGGCAATGAAGATAGTTATAGACTTCATAAGTCTTGATAAATTAATCTAATTAATTTATCATCAATTAACTCCTTAATTAAGAAACTAATTCCATATATCAAGAGCGGCATCTAGCAATGCATTATGACCCTCAATTAAGAAAGAATACTAACTTTAGTGAAACCTATTATGTGTACGATTACCGTATGATTCGATCATTTTGCCTCACACATACCCCGCCAACGATTCTAGAGTATGGAAAATGTCTACTCTATTAAATCATGGCTATTAGAACATTGACTTAAGTTGATAATATGTATATAGAGTTTCTGAAACTCCTTTCAGAACTCGCATTGGCCATGGACTTATATTATCACTTATGTCAAATCGTGCCTCTTGGGATATTGACTCTATGTTATCCAGAGCGGCGAATCCTTTATTGATCACTCACTATCTTCGTACGCTTTTCATATTGCCCAATCATTACCCTATACGCAATCTCGCTATGGACTACGGAAGTGTAATGTCAAAGCATATATGTTTCACATACAAGATGCCATGGAGATCTCAAGTCTAAGGATCATTCATACTATCGTTACAAAGATAAATCCCATAGATATGTGGATAACACTCCATATGGGCTACACTCACAATCCTATCTCTAAACTCTTTAGAGATCAAGTATCACACTACTTTTTGTCTTGGTTTTATCTTTTGTTCTTGTTCTTATTTTTCTCAACCCTTGAGAGAATTTTTAGAACAAAATATGGTGGGTAGGGTTTGGAATGAGAGAGTTAGGCAAAAAAGAAAATCTAATTTTCTTTTTATACCTAGGGTTTTTGTTTCCAAAATCAAACAAACCCTTACCCTTCCACCATTGTAATTTTCGGCCAACACACTTATTTTTTGAAAATTTTGTAATATAAAATTTTTAATTACCATAATTAAAAAGATGTTACAAAAATGAAAAGTTATCACCGTTTAAAAAGGTGTAACTTCTAAAATAAAGCCAAGGGTTTCCAAAACCCAAATTTAGAAATTCCAAATTTAACCTTTATTAAATTATATCATATATAATTAATGATATAATTTAATAATATGTGGTTTAATTATCATATGATTATAAAAACTACGTATTAAATTTTAAAAATAGTTTAAAGTATGATAAAATAATATTATTAATCATATTAATAATATATACATATGTGAGTATATAATTGGACTATCCAATTATATTTAATCTGCTATAGTATATCGAGCTAGCACGAGGACCAAATGGACCTACGCTTCCGAGCTCCAATAATCTCAGAATATTAATTAAGCTCTTAATTAATTATTCTAAATTATTAACTTCGGGTTATTCCACTAAAGACCCGAAGTTACACCCTCGTTGTCGTAAATAGATAAATTAAGCCGAACTATGTTGGTGTCCATCGATATAGTCATTACATACGGATTGGCCCTTCATGATTATCTCGTAATTAGAGCTGGATCATAATATCTGTATAACCCCTCTAATTATTTTTACCTTAAGTGCCATTGATTATCTAATGAACGATTTATTCATAACCATTATGAATATTAATCTTTCTATTCATAATAGAAAGACTTGAGTACTCTAACCGTTCAAGTACCGAATCAACCCGTAAGGAAGTTACTCCTCTACTTCTCACAAGAAGGAGTGAACTCCATATCTATGTAAAACGTCCCCAGCTACACACCAATCCATGTCTCCAAAGTACATAGCTATTGATCGAGATTGCTACACCAACCTCACCTTCATAAATCAAAGGACATAGCCTGCCATGCAGAGTTTGTAGTACACTCAAGATTAAGATCAATCCATATATGGCCATCTAATATATCAAAATGAATTTCTTTATTTAACGGATATTATAAGAAACTCATTTCTATCTGGGTCCAGTCCTATATGATCACATCATATAAGGTGCCTCCATTCTCATGTCTCCATATTGACGATCCCGGATCAAGGTCGTCATACAATTATAGAATGGACCGCAACTATAGATAAACCACAAACAAAGTACCCACTTTATTTGCTCTCTATGGACTATTTTAGATTACTAACTTCAAACTTAAATCCTCTTGTATATGACACTCATACACTAAGTCTGAAGGAATATGAGCAATCTAGGATAAACAAGATAATTTATATATACGATATTAGAATAAACACTTTGATAAATGAATAATGCATCATTTTATTTCATAAAATATAATTTCGTTTACATTACATGAAGCTCTAGGACATATATCCCAACACGTTCCAGCTTCAACCACATCTCGTAAGCATCTGTATCTTATCCTACATAGTGGAAGACACTGTGGCCGATTCATTGCTGAATCTGATCGAGAGTTCTATTATTATGTCTATTCTAGTCACTATATTTGACAGAATTTGGTCTCACTCTATTTTCCTTGATCATATCAAATAAACCTTTGTAATTCAAAATCTATCATCCGAGGCCTTCAAAAGAATAATTGGTTTTCGTCATCTTAATCATCACACCTGAAGAGGAATCTTCTATTTTCATTTTAAATTTAAAGTTTAAAATAAAAAATAAGATAAATAGGGGCAGATTCTCACAAATCGGAGGTCATCGTTACGTCCATAAATGTCAAAAATGGTAGATTTGACTCTTCGCTGATCCAAATCTGACATAAGGGCATATTTGTAAAATTTCAAAACTTCTAGGGTCAAATTATAAATATCATAGACTTCAAGTGGCTCAATAAAATTTACCAATGACGCTGATGTGACAGACACGTGCTGATGACATGGCAATGTTGGACTGATCTGCTGACGTGGTAGATGACGTGACAGCCACGTGTCGATGTAGTGTCTGATGTAGCTTCTAACGTGGTGATGATTGTGCGTTGACATAACTATTGCCTATGCGCTGATGTGTCGATGACTAGACACTAACATGGCTGACACATATATCATCTTCAACCTCTGTATGACACGTTCAATGGGTTACGCGATGGCGGTGCGTGGACTCCTCTCTACAATGCACGTGGCGTGCGAAAGCTTGCGGTCATCATTCGATCGTTAAAAATCACCATCATGGTCGTCTCAACATGAACAGGCTGATGGCATGTTCAAAATTGATTCTTAAGAAATTTCCCGATACTTAAATTTTCCAAACTGAATTTTGTTCTTCTACTTTATTATCCCAACGTATAACCAAAGCTACTGAAATCACTTTTTGTGATTCTCTTATCTCTAAAGAGTGTTTATTAGGAAAGAATAAATGATTCTATTACCACTTGAATATAATTTACAAGTATTACAAAACTTGTACAAAAAAACCCTAACTCTAACTACACTCTTTACTAAGCTCTCTTGACACGGAGCTTACATGATCTTATTCTCTTAATTAGAGCAAACACTCTAAGCACTCTTACTTGAAGCTTCTTAATAATTTCTCTTTACATGGAACTTCTTGTTGGGGGATGGTTTAAGCTCTCAAATGAACTCTCTATTTATAGTCAAAGCAATGGCTCAAATGTCAACAAAAATTAATGTGGTTGTAATGCCCCGGTCAGTCTGGTCATATCTGATATAATGAATCATGATGAGTAATATCTTAGAACTCATAAAATATTATTTAAATAGGTTTCGAATCTTAGAAATATTGTCTGGAGGTCCTGGATACATTTTTAGACTCAACACATTTATTATTCATTTGAGTCAACATGCATCTCTTCCATATTTCAGCCCTAACTTTCTCCTAAAAATTTCGATTTTTTTGAATTATATATCGTCGAAACGATAAGACCAAGAACTACAACCTCTGTGTTGAACACTTTCCCAAATTCAGACCAGAACCAAGTCAAAAATCAACATGTCCATGACTGCTACAGTGAATTTCGGGATTGGTTTAATATTGGGTGATGTGGCACTATCTTAGCCACTCATGCCAAATAAAAATTAGCCCTTTCTTCTCTACACATGGGACTTTTCACTCATCCCCTTCATCTCTCCAAAAATGTTAATAAGCTTAGGAAGTTCTCTCTCAAATTTTCTTCATTTCTGCGTCATTTTTGGAGTAGATGGTGATGATTTTCAAGTTCCAAAGCACACAATGCAAGCTTTTAATCACTTTCCCTTCTTCTATTTCAGATTTTGAGCAAGCTTTTCTCATCCCTAAATTCGCATCTTAGAACCATAGAATCTAATTTATTCATTTTAATCATGGTAAGGTAGCTAACATGTTTTTGTGCTTCTTATGATGATATAAGCATGTAATGAGCTCCATTTTGCAAGATGCCAAAATTTTTCCCCTAAGAAAATGGGCTGGTCGAAATTTATGGTGTGTCGGGAAATATGATTTTTGTTTTCATGTTGATGTTGGATGATGATTTATGTTTAAAATGATACTATGTCACAAGTTTGTAGTTGATTTGAGTAGAAATCCCAAAGTTGCATTCTCTGAGTGATGGCCGAACATGTATGAGTTTGGGGTTATGTTTATTTTTTGTGTTATGTTGATGATAAAATATTATGATTAATCTTAAAATAATGTCTTGATATAAGTTTAGCATGATTAATAATAAAGCTACAAAAGTTGAAAAATGTAGTGTTTAGCCGAGCACGTGTAGGATGGTTGGGGGATAATATTATGTGTTTTGATGATTTCTTGTGATGATTCATGTTTAAAGAGTATGGTATGATATGTGTTGATTTTGTTTGAGATGAAATGACTTCAAAGGTTGTAACTTGGAGGTTTGGCCGAAACTTGGCATAACAAAGGGGAATGGATTTTTCTATTTTGTGTAATTGAATTGATTAAATTGATAGGTGAGTGTGTGTATTGTGTTTATAACTTGTAATGTTGGAAAATACTCAAGAGTGTATAATTGTAGTATGACCGAATGTATAGCCTAAAGCTTCAATGTTAGATTTTGTTTTGTTGATAAGAAATTATTAATGGTTGTTATAAGCTTGTATGGATTGAGGTTGAAAACTCCAAAGTTGTATTAGTTAGTTTTTGCCGAATTGCCTTTGGTGGGGGTTGGGTATTGTTTGTTGTTTTGGATGATGATATGTAATACTTTATTTTCTTTTTAGTGATGTTTGGACATGATGTTATAGTGTTAAAGGTGAATGTGGAACAAACTTCAATTTGGCTCTGTAAGTACGTTCAAGCTTGTGTTGTGTGTGACAAAATAATCCATGTGATGTGTTTGGCTTGTTTGTGCTAAGCTAAGTTTATGTTTAGTGTGATGTGGTAGTGCATAAAGTCTTTTAGAGTAAGTCTTGGTAGAATATGCAAAGTTAGTGATAAGTTGATACTTGTTCTCGTAGTCCATATGTGTGACATGATGATTAGTAGGGAATTTAAGTTTAACAAACATTGATACGCTTGTAGATGGATTTTAGCATGAACCTTAATCTTTTGAATTTGTGAAAAGTTTGAGAATGGTCATGTAGTAGTAGAATTAATGTTGAGTTTTACAGAGGGGTATGTTTAGGCCAAATAATTAGCCATTATGTTAAGGTCAGATTGGGTATTTCATAGACAGACGACTTGGGCATTTTTAGTGGCTATTTCGGCTACGCCAAACTGCCATAATGGCATTGGCATAAGCATGTCATGTAGAATTAGAAGCACAATAAATAACATGTCCATGTAAGTGTTCCTAGAACATGCCAAGGATCTCTAATCATGATTCGGTGTGTGAATATTCAAAGAGGTTGTGGAAGACTTACATTGATCGGATGTTGAGATTTCAAAACTTTGATGTATGTTGAGAGCTCCAAGTTTTCTTTGTGTTCCAAACTCAATGAATTGGTTTCCCTATCACCTTGATTCACTCTTTGAAGTGCTAGCTCATTTGAATTTTTGCAACAAAAACTCTAAGAATGAGAGAGGAAGTCACGGCAATGAAGAGGGATAAAGGAAAGTGTTTTTGTTTTTGTGTATTTGATTTCTAAAAATCAATCTCCATTTACCAAATCCAAGTTGGTATATGTCATTCCAAATAATTAAAAACAAAGTGTGTTGGATTTTGATTGTGTGTTGAAAAAGCAATCCAATTCTTTCACTCAACCTTAACCACTTCCATCACTAGTCAAACTAGTTGATGTAAGTCAAGTGGGTCCCACCACTTGTAAATTCCGAATTTAAGTCGAACAATCCAACACGCAACTTCACTCGGGCCCGGGTTCGTTTAATTCCGAATTAATGAATTTGCCATTGCGACATAATTAAATATAATTTAATTAAATAATTATGCCTTGCAGAATTATTATTAAAGTCGCTTAGGAATTAATTCTAAATTAATTCGTTTGGCCGAATTAAAATCCAATTTTAATTCCGCATTGAAATCTAATTTCAATTAATATATCGAATATATTATTTAATCGATTAATTCCAAATTAATCGTTCTCTCTCTTTTATCCGAATTTTATCCCGGATAAATTCTTGCCACAATTAATCCTAGATTAATTTTCTCTCACTCATAATTAATCCCAGATTAATTATGTTCGAGTCAAATGTCATCGGTGAATCTTTGGGAAGTGACCAATGAGATTCCTGGATATTTTGGCAGTAAATCCGGTCGTCGGACTATCCGAATACGTGGGTACCCCGTACCACGTTCTTACCGATTTACAAGACATGGTTAGCTTCTAGCAGATTAATTATGTTCGAGTCAAATGTCATCGGTGAATCTTTGGGAAGCGACCAATGAGATTCCTGGATATTTTGGCAGTAAATCCGGTCGTCGGACTATCCGAGTACGTGCGTACCTCGTACCACGTTCTTACCGATTTACAAGACATGGTTAGCTTCTAGCAAAACACAGTGCCTACCCAATTCTCCAGAAATATTCTTTTAAGGAATACATAATCTTTATCAAGCGTAGTATACTAAGTATTGCGTATTATGATCCAGTATCGGATGTCACATGCTAGGCCTGGGGCTGGAATTGTGTCTAACCCCGTACGAAGCATATATAGGATCACTAGCAACTAGTCTTTTTAATCGGATAATAATGACTTTGTCATTTTATCCCGATAGTTGCAACATATTAGAGTACCAGTTCTGTATCCTACGTGATCATCATCTCTATATGACTGAAGTGACACTTCCATCTTGACATCACACCAAATACACTACGATTCTCAATAAACCCAGAAGAGGCATACACAGAACCTGTTAAAGTCCCGAACGACCAAAACCAAAGCGTACTGATTGTCGCAAGTATTAGCGATGCAAGTCTCAGGTGAAGACCAAATACACATACCCTGATTCGGATTCCCATAGACACATATTCATACTACCAATGGGATTCCGAGGGGTCTATCCAGAGCGAAGCTGTTTCCGTACCATCGGTAAATAGATCCTCCTATTAAACTTGCATGAATATCCAATACCCAAATATATGAGAACTATGCCGTTACACTTCCATAACGCACATAAGTGCAATACTAGTCTATTCCATATTATCGATGTCCAGTCTCGATAATACGACGACTAGGGATATTTAATGATTAAAACTTACGTGGATTGATACTGTTGTAGGACACAAAAATCGGCGACGCTATTCTAGGCTCGCGACCTAGTTAGGAGTTCAGAATAGCTCGCGAGGAACTAAACCAGAGAATAATGGAGTCACCACCCGGTGTGAACCAGGACAAAGATTTAAGGCCGCACTCACCCCTCCCAAGGGAAGACCTCAAACCTGTTGGGTTCGGAATGGTCCCTTACGTATGCCACTTGTAATGATGTGATTTGTGCAATATCTTAACCGAATCTACGCAACATGCTCAAGAACAACCTATATCTAGTTCATGTTCATAAAGATAAATCTTATGTCTAAGTTTGCATGCTTGGAAAGTAAGTCCTCATAACACACGACAACACACGGCAATCTCATGAACATATTTCAATTATATAATGCGAAAAGCAAACAACAACATAAACCTAATGCAAATTCCAAACGCAAAATAAATAACTACTCATACTTAAAAATAAACAACTAAATCATGCTAAAAAATAATTAACATACTAGACTAAATCATGCTCGCATACATGTTTGGATGAAATGAAATACGTGTGTCTCTTAAGTAGTATGTGGCATTGTATCCCGAGTGCAAACCGCACTACCGTCTATTCGGATTCGACTACGGAATTTACGTCCGGGTTTCCATCCGATATACCACAAAAGAGAACACACATTCCGTTCACCCAGAATTCACATCATGCATCAACAAACTACTCTCATGCTATAATATATTAAAAAAAAATGAAGAATAATAAATAAAGAAGGTACCCTCAGGTCTAACCTCTTTTGTCGTCTCTCGAAAGCACGTTACACACGGCCTTCAAAAGGGTTAATATTCCGTAACTTTCCTGGTTCACTAATCCAAGGTTTTTCCTCGCTGTTTCGCTATTTAGGCTGCTGTTTTCACTCCGTTTCGCTGCTGTTTGTGTTGTATTTTCTAATCACTGTTTTTTGGTAATTAGGGGACTGTGTTGTGGGTTATTTGGACTAGTTTGGGGGCAGTTTTTGGGGGTTGTTCTAGGCAGTTTATGCGTGGACTTTTGGGCATTTAATTGAAGGGCTTCAAGGGGCAGTTCACGTTGAGTCGTTGGCTAGTTAGGGGCTATGTGGCGTGATGAAGGCAGTGCACTTGGTGCGTGAAGGGCTGATGAAGTTATGTGGCTATGTGGCGTGAGTGGGGGTGGGGAGCAGGTGGCGTGTTGTGAGGCAGTGAAGTGGGTGAGCTGTGCGTGAGTTGAGGCTAATGGCGTGAAGGGGTGGGGTTGTTACGTGAGCTGAGGCAGTAGGGTTGTGCGTGAGTTGAGGCTAATGGCCTGAAGGTGTGGGCGTGCAGTGCTAGGGTATTTGTGCGTGAACAAAAGCAAGGCAGTGGGTATTTGTGTGAAGGTGTGCTAGGCTATTTTCTTGGTGTTTTTGTGAGGATCAACTAGGGTTTAATGAGTTGGTGAAGGGTTCTTTTTATAGGCAAATGAGGGGTAATCCTTGTGCGAATAGGGAAAAGATTTGTGTATTAATGAGGATATCTTTTAATTGGTTTGTTATAGTGAAATGATTTATTTAATTTAGGAAGATGATTTATTTAGTTTAGGAAAGGGATTTATTTCATTCATTTAATTTGGTCATGTGATTATTTAAATTAGAAATGTGATTTAATTAGATTTATTTAATTTAGGAATGCGATTTATTAAAATTAGGATGATGATTTAATTTGATTTGATTTAATTTAATTTTTGACATGTGTTTTAAATGTTTTAATTAGTATTGGATGTGATTTAATGGGCTTGGGCTAGGTGGGCGTATGGCTTTGGTTTTGGGCTAGGTGGGCGTATGGCTTTGGTTTTGGGTTAGGGATGTGTTTTAAAACAGAGGTCCAACAAGAGAACCCGCAGCTACTCCAGCGAATTAAATCCAACAAAAATGTCAATTCTTGACTCTTCCCTTCCGACGTCCGTTTCCCGCGGCTTCCACAATTAAAGAGGTAGTGTCTCTATGCGAGACTCATCATTGAGACTTATATGCAAAAATACAGTGCCTACAGTCGCCCTCACTTTGATGAGACTTGTGCAGTGTGTGACAATGTGAATCTTATCAAAGTTATGCAATTCATTCTTACTTACCTGGCTCGCCAGCTGCCACCTGACTTGCCTGTTGCTTCAAACTGAACGATTGGTGGTGAGGTGCCGCGACCTCGAGGTTCGTCCCTGCAAGATGCTGCGATCTCTAGGAATCACTATCGAATTGTACTGATGAGAGGTAGTCCATTTTCGAACCGTGCTGAGTTGAGATTGTGGTCCATTTTTTTAACCGTGCTCGAAACGCCATTTCCGGCATGCTAAACCTCATTCTTGAGGCGTCGAGTCTGTGATTGTTGCGGTCCCCTTCCGAACCTTGCTCCATTTCTAAGGCGCCATTTTTGGCATGCTAAACCTCATTTCCGAGGCGTCGCGATTATGATAGTTGTGGTCCCCTTCCGAATCGTGCTCCATTTCTGGAGTGCCATTTCCGACATGCTAAACCTCATTTCCGAGGCATCACGGATGTGATAGT
>SKCR01027464.1:0-173034 GCA_019454045.1 Zanthoxylum bungeanum | reverse complement strand
GATCGTTGACGTGACTGTCATCAAAGTATGGATGATATCTCATATATCCACAGTGGTATCTCAAGTCAAATGAGCTAATATGCTATTTGACTCGTAAAAATTCCTATTGACGTTGGTGTACCATCTATCAGGAATCTTTAAATGAGTCGTTTAGTATATATCCAATAAATACCTACATGTCTATATGAGTCTCCCAAGACTCATGGTTTACTGAGAAAAAACCATTAGAACAATTCTAATATACGACACGTACCGGTCTCACATGTTTACTAACCGACCAGATATGTAAACCTTGACTAGGAACATTTAAAGAATGAATTATATTGTTACATTTCTCAGTAACAATTACGGCGCTTTTATAATTATGTCACAACTATTCATTCTACGGTCATTCAAGCCTTTACCATATATAGATTATATTGATGAATATTACTTAGTTTTATTCATAATAAAATATAATGTACATCGTATTTATAATAAATACAACAAAATTTGGCCCGCCGAGCACCAACTCCAACATTTTCTCCCGCTTGCTCTAGTGCCAAATTTGATGGTATCTAATACCAATAGCCTCTACATGTCTATGATATAGTCTCGGAGGCAAGACCTTCGTAAGCGGGTCTGCTATGTTGTCTTCTCCAGATATCTTACATGTAGCAACATCTCCTCGAGCGATGATCTCACGAATAATGTGGTACTTCTGTTCCACATGTTTCGATTTCTGATGCACTCTGCGTTCTTTTGCTTGTGCAACGACACCACTATTATCACAGAACAACGGGATCGAATCCGCGATGCTAGGGACGACTCCCAATTCAGTGATAAATTTTCTAATCCATATAGCTTCTTTTGCTGCATCTGATGCCGCAATATATTCCGCCTCAGTTGTGGAATCAATTGTTGATCCTTGTTTGGAACATTTCTAACTGACTGCAGCATTATTAAGAGTAAATACAAAACCTGAAGTAGACTTTCTATCATCAGGATCAGACTGAAAGTCAGAATCTGTATATCCTCTTATCTATAAATCACTTCTCCATAAATAAGAAAATTATCCTTAGTACCTTTTAGATACTTTAGGATATGTTTAATGGTTATCCAATGGTCGTTACCTAGATTTGACTGATATTTGCTAGTAACGCTTACTGCATGGCTAATATCAGGCCTCGTACATAACATGTCATACATAATGCTTCATAAGCATGATGCATAAGGTTGACTGGACATTCTAGCCTTTTCATCTTCCGTCTGATGACACATCTTCTTCGAAAGATGAATGTCATGTCGAAAAGGTATATAGCAATTTTACAATTGCTAAAGTTGTACCTTTCTAGGATCTTATCTATGTACGAAGATTGGGATAACCCAATCAGCTTCCTTTCTCTATCTCTATAGATTTTAATAACGAGTATATAGGAAGCTTCACCCAAGTCTTTCATGGAGAATTTTTTACAGAGGTATGCTTTAACACCCTGCATCATTCCAAGATCATTTCCAATGATCAGGATGTCGTCAACATAAAGCACTAAGAAGACGATCATACTCCCACTAACCTTCTTATAAACACAAGGTTCTTCTTCATTTTTGAGAAAACCAGACAATCTGATTACTTCATCAAAATGAAGATTCCAACTCCGCGAAGCTTGTTTAAGCCCATAAATGGACTTTTAAGCTTACAAACCATGCCGAACTTTGGCTGGAGACAAAACCCTATGGCTGTTCCATATAGATTTCTTCATCAAGAAATCCATTAAGAAAAGTCGTTTTAACATCCATTTGCCAAATATCATAGTCATAGTAATTAGCGATAGCCAATAAAATCCTAATAGACTTTAGCAACGCTACCGGTGAAAAGGTTTCATCATAGTCCACACCTGGCCTTTGAGTGTAACCTTTAACAACCAGTCGGGCTTTGAAGGTTTCAACCTTCCATCAGACCCACGCTTCCTTTTGTAAACCCATTTACAACCTACGGGAACAATTCCCTCAGGAAGCGGAACCAAGTCCCATACTTGATTCTGATGTATAGAGTCCATTTCGAAATTCATGGCTTCCTGCCATTTAGCGAAATCAATGTCTAACATTGCTTCTCTATAGGTATACAGATCTGTCTCCTCCATGAGAAGCACATTGAGACCATTGTCTTGTATCCAATACAAGCGCTCAGGAGGTCTTAATATCCTAGTAGACCTACGGAGAGTGGAACTAGAAGGTTCTGCTTCTGTCTGAACTTCTGATTCCTCTATCGGTCTGTCATCTATAGGTTGAACTTCATCAAGCTCAACCCTTCTATGATTACAACTTTCTGCCAAGAATTCTTTTTCAAGAAATCTGGCGAAACGAGCTATGAACACATTTCGATGCTCGGGATCATAGAATTGATATCCTTTGGAATTCGAAGGATATCCAACAAACCTAACTTTTCACCCCTGAGGAAAAAGTTTATCCTGATGCGTCACTCTAACGTATGTAGGACAGCCGCAAACCCTAATATATTTAAGGTTCGGTTTCCTATTAGCCCATATCTCATATGGAGTAGTTGGAACAGCTTTAGAAGGAACCATATTCAGCAGATGTGCAGCAGTAAGAAGAGCATACCCCCATAAAAAGTAAGATAGATCTTTAAAACTCAACATGGATCGGACCATATCCAATAAAGTCTGATTTCTCCTTTCAGACACTCCATTGTGCTGTGGAGTACCCGGAGGAGTATATTGAGCGAGAATCCCATTCTCTTTAAGATACTCGGTAAATTCACTACTCATATATTCACCACCTCGATCTGATCGAAGGCATTTAATGAATTTACCAGTTTATTTTTCTACTTCGTTTCGAAATTCTTTGAACTTTTCAAAGGTTTTCGATTTATGTTTCATCAAATAAACATAACCATATCGTGAGAAATCATCGGTAAATGTTACGAAGTAAGAAAAACCACTATGTACCAGCTCTAATAAGTCAGTGGCTCGATGTCCAACACCAGTAAATGGGGCTTCGGTCATTTTATCTTGTATACAAGATTCACAAGTTGGAAAAGATTTTATGGTTAGATTCTCAATCAGACCATTCTTAACCAACTGGGTTAAACGTCGTACACATATATGACCTAACCGCATATGCCATAATTCAGTATCAGTTATATCAGATCTTTTATGTTTATTATCCCCAATTTCATAAACATCTCTAATGGCATGCAAAATATAGTGACCTTGCGAATTTAAACATTTGTGTAACAAAACATCATTTATATCATATATATACATAGAACGATTCTTAATATGTACATGATATCATTTTGAATCTAATACAAACAGGGAAATAATATTAGCTACACAATCAGGCACAAAAACATAATCTGTCGAAATGATGCTGCCTCTAGATAGACGAATCTCATATTCGCCAACGGCTGCGGCAGATAAAGAGTCTTCATTTCCAAAATGAAGCTCCATCTCGCCTGGATCCAGTATTCTACTGACCTTCAGCCCCTGCAATGAATTGCAAATGTGAGTAGGACTAGCAGAATCTAAAACCCATACAGAACCAATGGCTTCACAAGCCAAAGAGATATCAATGATAGGGAAAATAAACATACCTGATGTAGAGGCTCTCTCCCGTTTGACGGAAGCTATGTAGTCTTGACAATTGCGCCTCCAATGTCCAATCTTGCCACAGTGGTGGCACTTGTCCTCAGCGGCTTTCTTCTTCTTCTTACTTGGCTTCGCTAATTTTCCTTTGGGAAAACATCGGAGCCAGTCTTCTTTGCCTTTTTCTTCTTCTTCTTGCTCGATCTCGTAGATTGAGAAGAAGAATAACTAGGCAAATAGGACTTTGAGATGAGTGTCGGCACACCCTTCTTGATGTCCTCCTCCGCAGTCTGAAGTATCCTATACAACTGACTATAGGAACAACGACTACCATGCATGTTGAAATTCATAATGAACTGGGAATACATCGGTGGGAGTGAGCCAAGAATCAAATTCCTGCCCAAAGTCTCATTCAGATGAAAGTCATACTTTCGAAGCTGCTCCATAAGATCCATCATGTGCAAGACATGTGGACTCACGGGCTTGCCATCAGCCAAACGAGCGTGGAACAATTCCACAGAAATTTATATACCACGGTTTGTTCCTGGTTTAGAAAAAGCTCATGAAGTTGAGTAATAATGCTATAGGAATCAGATATATCAGCTTATTTCCTATTTAGATCATAAGACATAGAACAAAGAATGAGTGATCTGACTCTCAGATCATCATCTCTCCATCTCTAGAATGTCTCTCTCTCTTCAGGTGTCGACTCCGAAGCAATATTCAAAGGTACTGGACTATCCAGCACATAACCCAACTTCTCTGATCTCAAGTCTATCTTAAGATCTAATTCCCATTCACTAAAGTTCTCAGGACCAGTCAATTTGTTCGCGTCCAGGACACAAGCAAACGGATTAGCGAAAGTAGTAGCTGCCATCACAAACTTTACAAAAGAAACATGAGTTAGCAGAAAAAACAATTTCATCAATATCATAAAACATCCAACATATCATGGATTTTTAATATAAGGATGCCCTCCAACTATTTTACATAAATTGATAATCCCCAAACAAAATATCAGAATTCAATAATTAAATTAAATTCTATAGCAGGAAGTAGACCTCACAAATATATTTGAACACACAGCTTTGGCACATTGTGCCCAAATATATTTAAAAGTAGGTAATAATTACCAATCACAACCAATGTGACTCTTTAAAATAGGTCTTGAACCGTTTTCGATCCTCACTACTTTGGCATCTATTGGATGGGGCGTATTCAAGGCAATACTCGTCAATGTACATATCCAAGGTACTAATGCATCACCTTACTGCTTTGGCATCTATTGGTATGCACGTTCGCTCGAATTTGTTGCTTATCAAATAAATTTCGCCGGTATAAACAAATTTCTATTAACCATAGCCGCACTGCTTTGGCAAATACGACCACAATAGCAGGAAAAATATTTATATCCGTATTGACGAGACGGATCCATTAGTGTACAATACACTCGCAAAAACAAAAAGCCTTATTATAGGGATTTTACAAACACGGTCAAACAACCAAACTAATTGATCCAATCAAATAATTATTAAGCATGTGTAAAATAAATTGAATTAAATATCAAATATTTAAGGCATGGAAAATTATTTTGGATGTGGGATCAGACGCTCTGATACCATTTTGTTGGGATAAGCACAGCGGAAGCTCGCGGCGGAGGGCAAAAATGGTTTTAAACATTTTAAAACTTTTTCCGAGCAAATTAATTAATATCAAATATTTATAATTCACTCAAATAAGTTTAAATATATATTTATTAACATTTAATAACATAATATATTTTGTTAAACGGTGAATTATTTTACGAAACATTTTTCAACAAATCTACGCGTAACGGAAAAATGGTCAAACCGGTTGACCAACCGCCGAGACGGGATATCCCAGACATTTGGGCAATGTTCGGTCAGCCCTTGGGCTGCCCGAACAGTGCCTAGTTCGCAGGGATCACAGCCGGCGTGCGGTAAGTCTGTTTCGACGTGAATTTTGCCGTTTTCTCGCGTTTTTGCCCCGGAACAATTTCCGGAATTTATCCACCACCCAATACACATCCAATATCATCCAAATAACATATTTTTACATCAAAAATATTCTGTTTTAAGCATCATAACCAGATCTGATCCAGTTTCAATTTTTCTCCATTTTCATGCTTTAATTCAATTTAATCACAAAATTAATCCAATTAATTTACACCAAAATTTAATCACCACATATAAAGTTCCATGAACAATTCTAGGCAACCTTGGATTGGCTAAATCACTCTAGAATGGAAATTTTAATTCTTGAATTAATTCCCTAATTAATCCAAATTACGCATGCTTTAAAAGAAAACTATTAAGGTTAATTAATCAATGACACCAAGTTTTTGTTCAAACAACATATATTCAAGATTCATATATACTAAAACATATAAAATACATATCTCATGTATTTTATCATGCTTTGAAACAAAATGAGAAATTGGAAATTGGAAACTTTAATTACCTTAATCCAAGCTCCAATTTTAATTTTTTTCTCCTTGGTGTTGTTAGATTAATTCTCAAACCTTAACCCCTCTTTTCTTTTTATTTCTCAACACATGAGAGTCACCAACTTGTAAAATGAAGCAAGTTTCATTTTTATATGCTAATAACCCTAAATGGCCGAATTTGGGGAATTATTTTCCAAAAAATAATAATTTTTGTGGCCATTATTTTGACACAATTTGATCTTATCCAAAATTGGCATTTATTTTGATTTTATTTAATTAATAATCCATGTGTCAAATATACATGGTTTGACAAATCAAATTTTACCAAATTAATAAGAATATTCCAATAATATTCTTATCTTAATTAAATAAATTAATTAACATTTTAATTAATTTATTCAATTAATTAACAAAAATAAAATAATACCATGGAATAATATTCCAAGAATATTCTTCCAATATATCATTATAAATAATTAATTATTAATTAACTAATAATAATAATGAATCAAGTGTCAAAATCCAATTGGTTAATAATGTGTATCTAATCTAAATTATGTATCGTATACAAATACACATTATTTAATACGCACATGTATATTATGAATAATTTGAATTATCCATAATTAATTGCCAAAGTGCTCAACGAGTACACTTTATATTGTGGGACTCTCTAGGTTCAAGTTTATCTGTCACGCAAACCATTTCCATGTCCGTAATTTTTCCACTCACAAATTACGACGACCACAGATAATTGAGTTGAACCATTCAAGTCAAAGTCATCGCATATATATAATCCCTCTGTCATAGGTTATCCGAATTGTTCCGGAGATATATATTAAACGTCAAATCTCCGCTATGAACAATTCATGTGTCGCGACATAATTAAGATTCTTAACAAATATTCAGAACTCGTTTCCGAATCATACCTCGGCCAAGAATTTCAAAGAATCATAAATTGGACACCTAAATCCCGTACACGGGACTGAAAGATCCTCTCTGGATACATCACATGATATTGTGAGTATCAGTCCATATCCAACGAACAGGCGGAGGTCTGATCTAAAAAGATCGTTGACGTGACTGTCACGGGCCTTCATCTGGTCCTATCGATGAGACACTCCCCAAGACTAACATCAAATCCACGTAAGTCCTAGACCTCTATCCGTTCCAGTCGACTGGAATCGAGTTGGAAAGACCATCGTCTAGTTTGATAAACTCCACTCAAGCTAGCTAAGGCCCTTTGGACACCCATCGTGTACACTTGACATTAAGTCAACTCGACAATGCCATCGCCCATTCTAGTTGACTCGACTACTTTTTACCAAATACTCTCCTAGACAACAACCCTGACTTGGAGAGTGAGGAACAATATGTTATGGTAAAATATAGCTCAACGCGATACAATTAGATTGGCCCAATTGGCTGAGCCTTTATCCCCTTGAAGAAGCAACCGACCGTACATAAGTTCGCTCCCAAGGTCCAGTCGACTAGAATTCCAATTGACTCAATAATCCAGCCGAGACCTACCATGTTGGTGCATGCCAAACTGATGAAAACCTGCCTGGAACAAGTTGTAGACATTGCATTTTCATGGCCCGATGATGAGTCTCCTGTAGAGGCACTGTATGAGAGTTAAGGAAGATTGTAAGGTTTAAATGCTGAAGAGAATGTTGGGGTAAGCGCAGCGGAAGCTCGTGGCGGAGGGCAAAAATGGTTTTAAACATTTTAAAACTTTTTCCGAGAAAATTAATTAATATCAAATATTTATAATTCACTCAAATAAGTTTAAATATATTATTTATTAATATTAATAACATAATATATTTTGTTACACGGTGAATTATTTTACGAAACATTTTTCAACAAATCTACGCGTAATGGGCAAACGGTCAAACCGGTTGACCAGCCGCCGAGCCGGGCCATCCCAGACATTTGGGCAGTGTTCGGTCAGCCCTTGGGCTGCCCGAACAGTGCCCAGTTCGCTGGGATCACAGCCGGTGTGCGGTAAGTCCGTTTCAACGTGAATTTCGCCGTTTTCTCGCGTTTTCGCCCTGGAACAATTTCTGGAATTTATCCACCACCCAATACACATCCAATATCATCCAAATAACATATTTTTACATCCAAAATATTCTGTTTTAAGCATCATAACCAAATCTAATCCAGTTTTAATTTTTCTCAATTTTCATGCTTCAATTCAATTAATCACAAAATTAATCCAATTAATTTACACCAAAATTTAATCACCACAATACAAAGTTCCATGAACAATTCTAGGCAACCTTGGAGTGGCTAAATCAATCTAGGATGGAAATTTTAATTCTTGAATTAATTTCCTAATTAATCCAAATTACACATGCTTTAAAAGAAAACTTTAAGGTTAATTAATCAATTGACACCAAGTTTTTTTTTTCAAACATATATTCAAGATTCATATATACTAAAACATATAAAATACATATCTCATGTATATTATCATGCTTTGAAACAAAATGAGAAATTGGAAATTGGAAACTTTAATTACCTTAATCCAAGCTCCAATTTTAATTTCTTTCTCCTTGGTGTTGTTAGATTAATTCTCAAACCTTAACCCCTCTTTTCTTTTTATTTCTCAACACATGAGAGTCACCAACTTGTAAAATGAAGCAAGTTTCATTTTTATATGCTAATAACCCTAAATGGCCGAATTGGGGAATTATTTTCCAAAAAATAATAATTTTTGTGGCCATTATTTTGACACAATTTGATCTTATCCAAAATTGGCATTTATTTTGATTTTATTTAATTAATAATCCATGTGTCAAATATACATGGTTTGGCAAATCAAATTTTGCCAAATTAATAAGAATATTCCAATAATATTCTTATCTTAATTAAATAAATTAATTAACATTTTAATTAATTTATTCAATAAATTAACAAAAATAAAATAATACCATGGAATAATATTCCAAGAATATTCTTCCAATATATCATTATTAATAATTGATTAACAATTAATTAACTAATAATAATAATAAATCAAGTGTCAAAATCCAATAGGTTAATAATGTGTATCTAATCTAAATTATGTATCGTATACAAATACACATTATTTAATACGCACATGTATATTATGAATAATCTGAATTATCCATAATTAATTGTCCAAGTGCTCACCGAGTACACTTTATATTGTGGGACTCTCTAGATTCAAGTTTTTCTGTCACGCAAACCATTTCCATGTCCGTAATTTGTCCACTCACAAATTACGACGACCACAGATAATTGAGTTGAACCATTCAAGTCGAAGTCATCGCATATATATAATCCCACTGTCATAGGTTATCCGAATTGTTCTCGAGATATAGATTAAACGTCATATCTCCGCTATGAACAATTCAAGTGTCGCGACATAATTATGATTCTTAACAAATATTCAGAACTCGTTCCTGAATCATACCTCGGCCAAGGATTTCAAAGAATCATAAATTGGACTCCTAAATCCCGTACACGGGACTGATAGATCCTCTCTGGATACATCACATGATATCGTAAGTATCAGTCCATATCCAACGAACAGGCGGAGGTCTGATCTAAAAAGATCATTGACGTGACTGTCATCAAAGTATGTAGGATATCTCACATATCCACAGTGGTATTGACCGGTGCGCAATCTCACGCGTTTAACGCAAGCGCACGTATCGTTCAAGTAGTGTAAAAAGTATTGATCCCACGAGGATTTAATACCTAATCTATTAATTTAATGAGGTCAAATGATTACTAGTATCTAAAAGGTTGATTGATTGATTTGAAATTGTGATGATTTTGAATTTAAAAACAAGTAAATAAAATTACACGAAAGTAGGTTTAAGAAAATTCAATATTAGGAAACTATCTAGGGTTGTGAATCTTTCCAATATCTTTTAAAAGATGAAGTGGTTATTTCATGTTTGTGTAATATATCGGTTTACTAACCTGGAACACTAAATTATGCGAAAGCCTCAATCGATGGTCAGACGTAAATATCCAGTATAAGCCAATTGAACCATATGTCTATGTCAACCAAATTACCTGGATTCATTAAGTTTAAGTTCCAATTATGGCTACCCCCGCCCGACATGTATATGTCTATCATGTAAAGAAATCTATTAAATGGTTATCTATCCTCAAAGAAGATAGTGGGCTATTAAGTCTAAGGCTGAAACATAAAATTCATTTGTCAAGTTTATTTTAGATTTACCATATCAATCTTATTAGTGTCCAATTAACAAGATGCATTAAGCTTAAGACTTAATAAGTAAACCTTTAAATTACCCAAACTATAAAATAACCCCATATAAACCGGTGATATTAGAAGTCATCACAACCCCAGATAACTAACTTAGTTACGACACATAATTAGGGCTAGTAAAAACTTAAAAGTAAAAGACATAAAGTAAAAATGCTGAAAAGTAATTGCGGTAAAGTTAAAGCTAAAAAGTAAATTACAATAAAATAAAATGCTAAGGTAAAAGGATCAACTTTTACTACTTCTAATTTAGATATCTCCCATAATATAATATATTAACTTGTGATGATATTACCAACCAGCCATATAGGCGATAACCTGATTAAGTCAAATTAAGTCCGACCAGCCATATAAGCAGTATCAAAATTTATCCATAAACCTGCCATATAGGCGGTAAGAAAGTTTAATTACCAACCGACCAATCTGGCGGTATCCTTGCTTAGTCAGATTAAAACCAGTTTATAAATGATTACAAACCGGCCAATATAGCAGTATCCTCATTAAGTTAAATTTTAAATAGTGAATATATTATAATTAAGAGAGATTAATCTAAATAGCAATGGTAAAAGAATTACCTTTCACCCTAGCAGGGGGAAGTTACCTCCTCATGGTTGAATAGTAAAAACTGTAAAAGTAAAGAAAGTAAATTACTATTATTACAGAACGTAATTAAAATTAATTACAAAACTGAAATTAAAACAAACTAGATAGAAAACTCCTTATTTAAATCAGAGAATTCAGAGAGAAAGGTACATCTGAAACTGAAATTTCGAGCTCTATTTATAGGCGTCAATAATCCTTGCACGTCGCGACGTGCACGTTTCTTCTTGTATCGCGACGTGCTGACGTGTCAACTCGTTATTGGTCCGTTTCAGATTCTTATCTGCCACGTGGCAATTCGGATAAATGAGTCAATAATTGAGCTGACGTGGCGATGACGTGGCACTAACGTGGCAACACATGGCGAAAGTGATTGTCGGCACCATAGAATTACGAGACGTGGCACGCTGTGATTGGCTGATGATGACGTGGCTGACACGTGGCAGGTTGACTCGGTCTTTTGGTGACGTGGATGATGACATGGCTGACATACGGGATGACACGTGTCGACATGTGGCGATGGCGATTGTCAACACCACATGATGATGACACATGGCACGACACACGTTAGCAGATCGACTGTGATATTGACACGTGGCACGGCGCACGTTAGCAAAGTCCGGCGCACGATAGCAAAGTCAAACTTCTCAGATTCTGACATGTGTCCCCGGCGCACGTTAGCATGGTGCGGCGCACATTAGGCATCGGGATGCAGCCTGCGCGTCGCGATGCGCCAAATGACCAAAATGCCCTTTTGTGTCATTTTTCACTGTTTTGGCCCCAAATCACCTCCAGAATGTCCTGAAACTTTATTTATCTATAAAATAACATAAAACACATCAAAATATTCACAAAACTTAAGAAACTATATAAAATATTAAGTCAAATGAGTTGGAAATAGTGATACATTTACCACTCATCAGGTATCTCAAGTCAAAGAAGCTAATATGCTATTCGACTCGTAAAGATTCCTATTGACGTTGGTGTACCATCTATCAGGAATCTTTGAATGAGTCGTTCAGTATTTATCCAATAAATACCTACATGTCTATATGAGTCTCCCAAGACTCATGGTTTACTGAGAAAAACCATTAGAATAATTCTAATATACGACACGTACCGGTCTCACGGGTTTACTAACCGACCAGATATGTAAACCTTGATTAAGAAGATTTGAAGAATGAATTATATTGTGACATTCCTCAGTAACAATTGCAGCGCTTTTACAATTATGTCACAATTATTCATTCTACGGTCACTTAAGCTTTTACCATATATAGATTATATTGACGAAATTTACTTAATTTTATTCATAATAAAATATAATGTAAATCATATTTATAATAAATACAACAAAATTTGGCGCACCGAGCACCAACTCCAACAGAGAAACCATATACATCCGGATGGATATAACCCCTAAGTCCGGTCGGACATAACCATCACCTCTGGCCGAACGCACCTCCACATCTGGCCGGATATGACTCACATTTCAAGTTTTGCAGAATGACTCAATCTCTTTCCTTTTTAGCTAATTTTCATATACTTATATTCTTTCCCACTAAAACTTTTCCCCAATTATCTTTTTCCTTATTACCACCATACATAATTATCATTTTCCCTTCTAAAAGAGATTGTTTCCTTCTTAAACTAAGAAATCTTCATTATAAAAAACAAGCTTTACACAAACCAAATGACATTTTTGCCTATATTCGAAGCTTCTCAACTAATCCTCTACAAATAAATAGTGAAACACACCCACCCAACAGCAAAACAAAGACCCAAAAAACCTCTTAAATCTCTCTCCATTAGAAAAATCCAATAATCAACCAAAACTGTCAGAACGTGTTCTCGGAGCCAAGATACACATAAGGTAAAACCTGAGGGCCTTTATCACTTAATTCCACATTTACTATTTTGACACAGTATATCTGGTCGGATACACTTTCTCATCCGACCGAACATACACTAGTCATATGTTAAATCCGACCGTACATATGCAACATCTGTCAACATGCTTTCCTATGGTATATAGGATGGAAACCCAAACATAAATTCTGTAGCCGAATCCGAATGGACGGTAGTGCGATATGTATACAACTCCACGTACCAAGGAAAGAATGACTGTCGATTTTGTTTGATCTTGCATGTGTTCTTTACTGATATTTGGCACAACTTGGATTGTTTATTTATTATTTATTCCGTTGGCATGTTATTCTTTATGTTCCTTATCTTTTTATTATCATTGATGTATTTCTATGATTCTGCATTACACTGCATATCCGGCAAACTTCCAGTAAGTCTGACCAGACATACATCTAAAACGACATCTTCGGCCTGCCATTCCTATGTCCAGCCAACCCAATTAATTTTGTTGTTTCTTTTATTACTATAATACTGCTCTCTAGACATTATGATTTGTTTTTAAGTCTTGTTTGTGCTTTTGAGTGTTTTAAATTACTTTGCATGATATTTGCATTATAAGGAATTGTGATATCTCTTTTCAAACCTTGATATTATACTGGCATCAGTAAGGGAAGATTCTAAACCCAAACGAGATTATGGCCAATCTTGCGTGTGATGTAGTGTGACCTTAAATCATTCTCAGTGTCTTATACTGGGTGACGATTCTTTTATTCTCTGGTTAGTCCCATGTGGGCTAATTATACTATCTACGAGCTACGAACTCAACAGTGTGTGGTCGTCGATGTCATAGACATAACGGGAAATTCTGTTTTTCTCCTACACAAGCCAAACAAACCCTCATGAGATTGAGATCATTCCCAAGAAAGACAAGTCACTTCATAGTCAAACTAGCAATAGAAACCTAGAGTGCCAAGGGGGCGCCACAAAGGGTTAACATGCCTTTGATAAGCCAAATGCAATAAGGACAAGTTGAGGGTTACTCAAGTATAACTAAAATAATGAATTTTTTTAATTAAATAAATGTTCTTAATTAATCATCAATTAAATGAATAATACTCCTTTAAATAAGTGGCTAACCTTAATTCTGTCCAAACATAATAAAACCCCAATAAAATAAATCAATAATATAAAATCCTTCAAATTTTCATGCAAGATCTTTTTAATTTAATTAAAGTTCAACTCAACACTTAAATATAATATAATCTTAAAAACATAAAATATAAAAGCTGTAGGGATAATTTGAGTATGCATTTTGACCAAGAATGAGTCTGAATATGACTTTGACGTGAACTAAAAAGTTATATATCTCTGAGTTTTCTTTCCAGTACAACTTGAATGACTAAAATCGGACATCAAATTAGAACGTTACGGCTAAAATACGAGTCCTGCAGAAATCCTTCCACTACTAATGTACCATTTTTTTGAAATTAAGCCCAAAATCAATTAAGGCAACCAATGCATGTCCAAGACCCATCTATACATGCCTTATACATAATAAAGTCATCACATAAAGTCTCATGCATGGTCCAAACTCCACAACCCATGAAATCTTCCAAATGCACTAAAATGGCTCAAATACTCTAATCTGACCAAGCCAATTTTGGATCACATCACCAACATTCCAGTCGAACTGGCCAATGATTTCGGGAAACCAATCCCATATTATTCACATATCCATTCGACTAGATCCAGTACACACAACGTATCACATTCCAATTAGGACTCAAATCCCTTCTTTTACGAGATACCCTTTAAGAAATTCAGGATTACTTAGATTCCTGAAGAGATTACTACTATTCTTTTTAGAGTTCGACTCGATTTATTCTATAGGAATTTGAGTCCTCCCTAAGACTAGGATACCCAAATCTATAAATAAATGGATTCTCAAAGACTTCGAACTCATTTAAGCTTTCGCTCACAAACTTGAGATCTAGATCCATTGCCTTCACTCTGCTCACTCATTTCTGCCCTCACGGCACATAAATCAAGATACGAGGTATCACTCTTGCCTTGTTCTCTTTCAGACCAATGTCACCATCACTGACTTGAGCATCGAAGTGTTTACAATAACCACCACACTGGTGGTCAGTCACTATGCGCTCTCTTTTTGTCTTTATTTTACAGGGTTGTTGGTGCCCCTTCTCACCAACGATCGATTGTGGACTGAACACATGATTCATCGTCTACGGGTGATATGATATCATCGTTGTATTGTATAATTTTTCTTACAGTATATAAGAGATTTATACATATTGTTGGAGTTGGTGATTGGAGTGTCAATCCGAATAATGTATTGTATAATATATTTTATTATTTAAATAACTATATTTTCACTTTAACCTTGTTAATGGTAATGTCATTATGAACATTTGACCAGCGTGATCACACACGTATAACGCAAGCGCACGTATCGTTCAAGTAGTATAAAAATATCGATCCCACGAGGACTTAATTCCTACTGTTGTTATTAATTGTTGATTCTATTTATTTACATGTATTTAATTAGAGGGAGAAGAGAATAATTGCTGACTTGGTTGGTTGAAGTAGGATTTGCTAAATAAAAAAATAAAAATAAAAGATAAAACAAATGAAATTAATAATAAAGAAAATAAGTTTCTAGGGTTGTGATTCACACAATATTATTCCAATGATGAATTGATTCTTTTATATATGTGTAATAAATTAGATTGCTAACCTGGAACATGAAGATATGCAAAAGCCTTTGTCGATGGTCAGATGCAAACACCCAGTTTAACCCAATTAATCATATGTCTATATTAACCAAGTTACCTGGATTCATTAAGATCAAGTTCCAATTGTGGCTACCCCCGCCCGACAGGTATATGTCTATCTTGTAAGGAAATCTATTAAAGGGTTATCTATCCTCAAGGAAGATCGTAAGCTACTGAGTCTAAGGCTAAACCTAAAATCCCTTTGTCAAGTTCATTTTAAGTTTACCAAATCAATCTTATTGGTGATCAAGAAACAAGAAGCATTAAGACTAAGACTCAGTAAACAAGCCTAAAATATTACCCAATATATTAGAAAATCAATTATTAAACTCCTAAATATTGTGTTTCATCACTTCCCTATAATAAAAAGAAAATGCTGAGGTTATGAGATCCACATTTACTATTTCTAATTTAGAAATCTCCCTTATTATAATATAGAAATTATCATTGATATTACCAACCGACCATATAGACGGTATCCTGATTAAGTCAAATTTTCAATTAAGTCCACCCGACCATAAAGACGGTGTTATCATTTGTCCATAAACCAGCCATATAGACGGTAATCATCTGTCACATAAAAACCAGCCATATAGGCGGTGTCACATTATGTCAAATAAATAAAACCAGCCATTAAGGCGGTATAACAATTAATCCATATTAAATTTTAATTTTCATATTATAATTAAGGGTGATTAATCTAAATTAAAATAAAAAAAAGCTTCACCCTTCCCCCAGAGGAAATCTAACTACTAAGCATAAAAGAAAATAGAAGAAAAGAAACTACTACTATTGCTAAAAATAAAAATACATAAATTAATACTGAAAAATAAATACAAACAAGATGCAATCCTTAAAATCCTTAAAAAACTCTAAGGAAAACATGAGAATTACAAATGAAATGGCTTGGTATTTATAGGAAAATCTAAAGGCTTCCACCAATTTCTCCACCAATTACTCCACCAAACACTCCACAAAATCCTCCACCAAACATGCCACAAGACACTCCACAAAACACTCCACCAATATGTAAGCATGTTTTGTGGAAGTTTGACAATTGTAAATTGTCATTTTCCATTTTTTTATTTTTTGATAATGACTTTAGTAATTACACAAAACACATTGGATTATTCGTTACTTTCGGTCTTGAAAACTTTGGAATTCGAAAATATTTAAAATTTCAAAGTTGTATATATTTGAGTCTTCTTTAAATTTCAACTTGAATCAGCTCAATCGGATATCAGATGAAAAGGTTATGGCCAAAATACCAAACTTGCACAAAACTAGAATTTAGGACTGCACTTCGTGACGCGTACAGTAAATTTTCGTTTTTGAACTTTTTTTTCCTCTGGATTTCATCGTTTTAGCCCCGAGTTGATTATATTAAGTCCCAATATTATTTTTATCTGTAAAATAAATAAAAACACATCAAAATATTCATAAAACTCGAGAAACTATACAAAATATTAGGTTAAATGAGTGAGAAATAGTGATATAATTACCACTCATCAACATTAGATTGATATATATAAATATGCTAAGAATGACATCGACCTTAGAATAATCATGTAGTAATACTGGACACTGGGTGGTCCAACATTGAGATATGATTACTATTATAAACTATTCATAAAATAAATATTTCTAGTTGGAATACGGTCGATTTCCTATAATCTATAAGACTAGCACATGTCGTATATTTGAATTAGAGTTCCAATAATTTTAATCTGATGTACTATGAGCAATGGAAGCTCGTATCGACATGTGGATATTCGTTGGAGTGAATACTGAATGACTCACATGTGATTCCTAATAGTTGGAAGTAAACACCACCAACAATAGGAATCTCCTCGAGTCGAATAACATATGTGATCATTTGACTATAGGATAACCATGATTTTGTGTGTGATCCACCATACCTTGATGCCATATTTGTCATAGACCTTTCATGGTCTGACCGCTAGATGTTCGTTGGGTGTGGACCTATGCACTCGTTAATCAAGTGCGTATCAAGATATGATATGTCGGCTCGTATGTGAACCATAAGGGGTTTAGGTATTCATGTGAGTAAGCCACGATTCTTAAGACTTTGGCCAAAACCGATCACCTATGGTGGATCGCATAAATCAGAAATGATGTTCTGATTAGTTGTAAAGAATCGTGGACATGTTGATATGAGATATATGCCTCAGAAACATGACGGTGTAATCTATGTTTCCTAAGAATAACTCGGATAGCCTATGACGGAGGGATTGTTAAACATATGTGATTATCTCGACTTGTATAGTTCAGAAAGGTTGTTCGTGCTCTTCGCAAATTCGAAGGTGGCCGAATTGCGTATATATAAGCTAGGCTTATATGACGAACGTGTCTGGACTTAAAGAGTCTCATAATATGAAGTGTACTCTGACCGACGTAAACACACACGTATAACGCAAGCGAACGTATTGTTCAAGTAGTATAAAAATATCGATCCCACGATGACTTAATTCCTACTGTTGTTATTAATTATTGATACTATTTATTTACAGGTATCTAATTATAGGGAGAAGGGATTGATTGCTTTTGGTTGGTTGAATGTGGTTTTGCAAAATAAAATAAAAACAGACTCAAAAGAAAATACTAAGGGAAATAAAAGAAAAGACTCAAGGATCTAGGGTCGTGACTCTACACAATAATATTAAAAAGATGAATTGACTCTCTTATTTATGTGTAATAATCAATTTGCTAACCTGGAACACGATGATATGCAAAAGCCTCTTCCGATGGTCAGACGCAAATACCCAGTAAAACACAATTGAACAATATTCATATGTCAACCAAATTACCTGGATTCATTAAGATCAAGTTCCAATTGTGGCTACCCCCGCCCGACAGGTATATGTCTATCCTGTAAGGAAATCTATTAAGGGTTATCTATCCTCAAGGAAGATCGTGGGCTATTGAATCTAAGGCTGAAACCTAAAATCCCTATGTCTAGTTCATTTTAAGTTTACCATATCAATCTTATTGGTGATCAGACAACAAGAAGCATTAAGCTTAAGACTCAATAAACAAACTAAAGAATTACACATAAAAAGAAAATCAATTATTAAGTGTGGATATTGTGTTTCATCACTTCCCTAGAATAAAATAAAATAAAATGCTGGGGTTAGAGGATCCACATTTAATATTTCTTATCTAGGAATCTCACTTATTATAATATATAAATTATTTTATATTCTGCTTTATCAGGAATTAATAATGTTAAATATTTAAAACCAGCCATATAGGCGGTAATCCATTTAGTTCAATTACACCAGCCATATAGGCGGTAATTATCTGTCACATAAAGACCAGCCATATAGGCGGTAAAGTAATTTATATTTAGACCGACCATATAGGCGGTAATAAAGTTTGACATTAATTAATCCGGTTAAATTATAATTTATAAATTATAATTAAGTTCGATTTACCTAGATAATTATATTAAAGGTTTCACCTTTTACCCCAGCGGAAATTTAACTACAAAACATAAAAGAAAAGAGAAGAAGAAGAAGAACAACTATTATTACTGAAAATTAAAATACATAATTAAAATATTATTTATATATACAAAACTAGATGCAATCCTCTAAAAACAGAGAAAAGATCCCAAGGAAAGCACATTAAATGAAGTGAAGAGGAGCTGAATTTATAGGCAGTTTCGGCTTCTGGCGTCGCGACGCTATAGTGCTTGGCGTCGCGATGCCAGCACGCGGCTTTGGTCCACGCGTGTTCTGTCGACAGAATCAGGTGGTGACACGTGTTAAGCGGCGATGCGATGCAAACAGGAGGCGACACGTGGCACATGGTGATTAGCTGAGCTTTCGGTCTAATGAAAATCTGACACGTGGCACGCGCTTAGGATCGTCCAATGAGAGCTTGACACGTGGCAGCATGTGATTCGCCGGTAATTCGGTCCAATGAGAAATCGACACGTGGCACTCGTTTGCTTTGTTCCAATGAGATTTCGACACGTGGCAGACGGGCATTTTAGCTGATCATATGTGATGATGACACGTGGCACGACGTACGTTAGCAAGGTCGGCGCACGTTAGCAAGTCTAATTTCTCAGATTCTGACACGTGTCCCTCGGCGCACGTTAGCATGACCGGCTCACTTTAGGCGTCGCGACGCGTAGGGTCTTGGTGTCGCGACGCTGATAAATTACAAAATTGCCCTTTTGTCATTTTTTCTCTATTTTGGCCCCAAATTGCTTCCAATGCTTTCCCAACTTTATTTATCTGCAAAATAACACAAAACACATCAAAACGTTCACAAAAACCGAGAAACTATACAAAATATTAAGTTAGATGAGTGGGAAATAGTGATATAAATACCACTCATCACACCCCCAAACCTAATATTTTGCTAGTCCTCGAGTAAAACATAAATAAAATAACAAAAATAAAATTAACTAAGCCACTTTCGTAGGGATCACGGTTGCATTTAGCCTATGCAACAAGCCTTTAAACCCCTAGGTGTCCCTAGTGGACGAGTTGTAGTCTCGTGAGGGTTTACAACAATGATACCCACAAATATTTTATAAAAGTAAAAAGAAAGTAAAACTAATGCACACAAAAACAAAAAGACAAGCGAAAAGAGAATAAAGAAGTTAGTGACTAATCAGGTGAAATTTCTACTCCAAGTTACTAGTTGTTTTGTTTCTTTCTAAATTACTAAATAAGTAAATTCTCCGATAATTTTTACCATTCTCCATATACACAGTCAACATAATATTAAACAGTTCATTTTTGCCCACAACAGTCATAAGTGCAGTTGATAAGAGGGTAATATTTTTGTCCTAAAGTTCTATCAGATTTCACACCTTGTTGTAGCAATAGAATAATTTTTCGGATTTTTTGATTTTTTTTTTTGATTTTTGATTTTTTTATTTATATACAATATCTTCCATCTATGTAACGAGTGTTGGGTCGGTGGCTCCCAAACCAGTTGGCTTTAGGGCACCAGGTGTTAAGACACCCCTACAGACTTAATTACTCAGACTTCAAATATATATATTTATTCAGCAACATCTCTGATCCATGTAACGAGCTTTGGGCCAGTGACTCCCAAACCAGTTGGTTTTAGGGCACTAGGTGTTAAAACACCCTTACAGACTTAATAACTCAGATCTCGAACGTTTTTTTTTTTTACTACCCATCACTTTTTGATATGCTTCCTCCAATTAAACTATAGCACTGAATATTACAAACTTTTCAATTTTATCTCATGTCCGTATGTTTCCATGTATGTTGATAATACCTGTCAACTGAGCATATGAAAATCTATTTTAGTCAGTATTATGGAGAATTCACAAATTAAATAATTTAAAATGAAATAAACAAAAATTAACTTATTTCAAAAATGGTTTAAGATACGTCTCAGGAGTGAAAACTCCTTACTCAGCTATCTCTTACCAATTTCACCTTTTCAGTCAAAATAAAAATACAAAAACACAAAATATTTTTGTAATTTTTGAAAAATTTTCAATTTTTTTATATTTTTTCGAAAAATTTTGGACTAATAACACACAAACTAAAAACAAGGTACTGATCAACTAATTCCCTCCCCCAAACCTAAATGAGACATTGTCCCCAATGTCTTAAACAGTAAAAGAAGAGTTAAGAAAGTAGTACCTGGTTAGCTGAAAATCTACGAAAAATTACCGATTAAAATCTATGTCCAATTTATGCTTCTTACCATGATCGCTATCTGACCAGTTCAACTTGGAAAAAATGGGGTCGAGTTTTGGTTCAAAGGTTAGGATTTGGTCAATTAATTCTTCGGCCTTTGTTGCAGTCAGGAAAATATCATGTACTGATTTTGTGACGAACTCATGTCTTTTGGCTTCCGCAAGAAATACAAACAGAAAATCGAAGAAATGCTCAATGTTAAGTAACCCAATGGGCTTCCGATGAATGTTTAAGTGTGCCCATGATGCTACGGTGAACATTTCTTCAAACGTTCCAAGCCCACCTGGTAACACAATAAACGCATCCGCAGTATTGATCATTTCATGGATTTGTTCAGACATACCTGATACAATGCGTTCATCTCCATTTGTTGGTCCAATTAATTATTCGTCCGTCAAAGGTTTTGGAATGATTCCCAAAACATGACCGCCACCTTCCTGAACGGCTTTTGAAATGCTTCCCATCATTCCAAGATTGCCACCGCCATATACTAGGTGCATATTTCTCTCTGCTATGACTCTCCCCAATTCTTTTGCAGCCTCAATGAATTCTGGTTTATTACCAGAATTGGTTCCACAGAAAACACAAATTCGCTTGATTCGCTGCTGTGACGTTGCTTCCATTTTCTTTCTCTTATTTGGATGTATATCTGAATGTGTTGAAGAAAGAAATGTAGAGCTGAATTTATAGAACCTGAAAATGGGTGAGTAACAGTAGCACTAGTGCCTGCCAAATGACAATTATTAGATGAACGTTAAAATAAATCGTGAAAAGTCAAAAAGTTTAGATCTTGTCGGCGAAAATAAAAGGAAATAAAAATAGAAAAGCAAATCAAAGCAATTATTAAGGTAACTGAATTGTGTACGCACTACGCCACTCGTTTAGTATATAAATCCATTAGGATGCGTCTCAAAATTTCATTCCTTACTCAGCCATCGCTAATGAATTGGTTCTCATCTTTGTGATTGCCAAACACCATTCCTTCTGTCTTAAAATGCTCTGTTTGTGCTTTTCCCTACAAAAATAACACACAAAATTAAAAACTCTACAACATGTATACACAAAATATAAAAATAAAAATTATAAAAAATTGCATGGGTTGCCTCCCTGCTAGCGCTAAATTTTTCGTCTTCAGCCAGACGTGACTGAAATCTATCCATTAATGAGGTTTCAGCGTCGTTTTGGATGTCCGATTAAAGACAATCCCATGAGCGTTGCTTTTGAAGGGTCTCTTCCAACGGTAAGTGGCAAAAAGAATTTTGTCTCATTCAGTGCTTGTGCCACCTTTTTAACATGTATTGCCCAATGGTTCCTGAAAAGAAATAAATAAAATCATGAGGTCTCGTATGGTGCTTGACTTGGAATGGGAGTTTCATTCTGTCAAGCTTCTGGGTGATGTCTTTGATTTGTACTCCCCAAAACAGTGATGTTTCGTCTGAATTCACTGGATCTTTAATAAAGTCAGACATTTGCTTCTTCATTTGCTCTGCTTCTTGCTCCACCTTTTCTTCATAGATGAATTTTAAAATTTTTGTAGTCAACTCTTCATCCGTCATCTGTGAAATGCATGTTCCATAAGTATCTTTCTGAGGATGTAAAGATGTTTCTGACATTAGGTCTTCATCCTCTGATACGACTGGAATGGATGGTTCAGGTAGATCTTCATCAAACATCATGGTAAAGCATGCTCCAAGATATTCATTTTGAGGATTGAAAGTTTGATCCTCCGTTGTTGGTGCAGTTGGTACAAACAGCTTAGCTTCTTCATCTTCGTCAGAGTCAAAATAATAAAAATCAAATCGAGACTTTGCCGGTTCGGGTTCCTGAACTGATACCTCTGGTTGTTGATACTACTCAGCCTCCTCCTCTGTTGAAGTGTCATTGTGAAATGATTGGTACTCGAAGGCTTCATCTGTGTCATCTGACAATGCTTCTTGAGGTATGAAGTTCTGGTTTTCTGTTAATTGTCTGATCTGATCTGTCATTCTCTGTATGGATTCTGTTTGGCTCTGAAATTGTGCATCAAATTGAGCTTCCCGTTCTTTGAACCAATTTGTGAGCATGTGAAGTATCTGATCTTCCTCTGATGGTTCTGAATCTTGATGAAAATCATAGGTGGATGGTGGATAAGATGGAAAATGTGATGTCTCTTCGTACCTTGAATGATTCCAATAATTCTGCCACTCTGAAATATATATACATTGATCGCTCGGGTGGTTACCATCACAAATTACACATCTCCCCATTTCATTCTGTTGAGCAAATGTAGCATTGCTTGGTTCTGGCATCCAGTGATAATTGTTGGGCTGGACAACAGGCCTCAGAAAATCGGATTGTTGCTCCCAAATGTGGGGTGTATTTTCTTGTAAAGCACGTAATCTCTCAATCTCCCAATAGTGTTCCATTTTTCAACCACCTGAAATAAAAGAAAGAAATAAAAATTACATATAAAATAAAGAAAATTAGATACAAGTAAATTAGATAGCTTCAAAATTAATAACTTAAGAAAAAATAAATCCCCGGCAACGGCGCCAAAAACTTGACCGCGTAAACACACACGTATAACGCAAGCGCACGTATCGTTCAAGTAGTATAAAAATATCGATCCCACGAGGACTTAATTCCTACTGTTGTTATTAATTATTGATACTATTTATTTACAGGTATCTAATTATAGAGAGAAGAGAATTGATTGCTTTTGGTTGGTTGAATGTGGTTTTGTAAAATAAAATAAAAACAGACTCAAAAGAAAATACTAAGGAAAATAAAAGAAAAGACTCAAGGATCTAGGTCGTGACTCCACAAAATATTACTAAAAAGATGAATTGACTCTCTTATTTATGTGTAATAAATCAATTTGCTAACCTGGAACACGATGATATGCAAAAGCCTCTTCCGATGGTCAGACGCAAATACCCAGTATAACCCAATTGAACCATATTCCTATGTCAACCAAATTACCTGGATTCATTAAGATCAAGTTCCAATTGTGGCTACCCCCGCCCGACAGGTATATGTTTATCCTGTAAGGAAATCTATTAAAGGGTTATATATCCTCAAGGAAGATCGTGGGCTATTGAATCTAAGGCTGAAACCTAAAATCCCTATGTCTAGTTCATTTTAAGTTTACCATATCAATCTTATTGGTGATCAGACAAAAGAAGCATTAAGCTTAAGACTCAATAAACAAACTAAAGAATTACCCATAAAAAGAAAATCAATTATTAAGTGTGGATATTGTGTTTCATCACTTTCCTAGAATAAAATAAGATGATAGGGTTAGAGGATCCATATTTAATATTTCTTATCTAGGAATCTCACTTATTATAATATATAAATTATTTTATATTATGCTTTCTCATGAATTAATAATGTTAAACATTTAAAACCAGCCATATAGGCGGTAATCCATTTAGTCCAATTACACCAGCCATATAGACGGTAATTATCTGTCACATAAAGACCAGTCATATAGGCGGTAAAGTTATTTATATTTAGACCGACCATATAGGCGGTAATAAAGTCTGACATTAATTAATCCGGTTAAATTATAATTTATAAATTATACATAAGTGAGATTTACCTAGATAATTATATTAAGGTTTTCACCTTTTACCCCACCGGAAATTTAACTACAAAACATAAAAGAAATAGAAGAAGAAGAAGACTACTATTATTACTGAAAATTAAAATACATAATTAAAAATATTATTTATATATATAAAACTAGATGCAATCCTCTAAAAATAGGGAAAATATCCCAAGAAAGCACACCAAATGAAGTGAAAAGGAGTTGAATTTATAGGCAGTTTCGGCTTCTGGCGTCGCGACGCTATAGTGCTTGGCGTCGCGACGCCAGCACGCGGCTTTGGTCCACGTGGGTTGACCACGCGTGTTCTGTCGGTAGAATCAGGTGGTGACACGTGTTTCGCGGCGATGCGGCGCAATCAGGAGGCGACACGTGGCACATGGTGATTAGCTGAGCTTTCGGTCCAATGAAAATCTGACATGTGGCACGTGCTTAGGATCGGTCCAATAAGAGCTTGACACGTGGCAGCATGTGATTCGTCGGTAATTCGGTCCAATAAGAACTCGACACGTGGCACATGCTTGCTTTGTTCCAATGAGATTTCGACACGTGGCAGACGGCGCATTTTAGCTCATCTTATGTGATGATGACACGTGGCACGGCGCACGTTAGCAAGGTCGGCGCACGTTAGCAAGTCCAATTTCTCAGATTCTGACACGTGTCCCTCGGCGCACGATTGCATGACCGGCTCACTTTAGGCGTCGCGACGCATAAGGTCTTGATGTCGCGACGCTGACAATTACAAAATTGCCCTTTTGTCATTTTTTCTCTATTTTGGCCCCAAATTGCTTCCAATGCTTTCCAAACTTTATTTATATGTAAAATAACACAAAACATATCAAAACGTTCACAAAACCCGAGAAACTATACAAAATATTAGGTTAGATGAGTGGGAAATCGTTATATAAATACCACTCATCACACCCCAAACCTAATATTTTGCTAGTCCTCGAGCAAAACATAAAATAAAATAACAAAAATAAAATTAACTAAGCCACTTTCGTAGGGATCACGGTTACATTTAGCGTATGCAACAAGCCTTTAAACCCCTAAGTGTCCCTAGTGGACGAGTTGTAGTCTCGTGAGGGTTTACAGCAATGATACCCACAAATATTTTATTTTTAAACATTTTACATAGGACAATATCGCGACATTCAGCTCTCAGAGCTTCATACGTCGTGACGCGACTCCGAGCATTCGCAGATTGGACATTGCGACTCCTAAGCTTGCGCGTCGCGACACGCCGAGAGTTGTTGCCCATGAGTGCTGAAACTTCATTTTCTCCGTTCCGGAGTTTCCAAACACTGATTCGGCACCAGTTTTTCCTACGGACTCGTAACAGAATATAGTATTCCATAAAATATTTTCCTTACAGCAGTGTTGAGATAGGTCATCATCCTCATGACGTGCTCTCGGACTGATGTCTCATCCTTCATCCTAGCAGTCATTGCTGAGACCGTGGCCTCATGACGTTGACGCTCTGAATGCTGCCCGAACATGCCCTGCAATGACTCTATCATCTGAGATGCTGAAGCCATAGGTTCATGTTTTATAGCAAGAATCTGAGACATCCTTGCTAGCAAGTAGCTGCAGGCTTTCTCATTTGCTGCGACCCATTTCTGGTAGGTATCGTGCACAGCTTGGCCGCATTTCTGGCCGGCTCAGGAGGACACTCATCTTTTATATTTTCCTTGCTATTTAATCCATCACTCCCCCCACCAACTCTTTATCAACACTTTCAGAAACTAAGTTGCCAAGTAAATTAAGATCATGGGAACTTGGTTCATCATCCTTGTTTGTCTTTGCATTTCTGCTCTCATCAGAGCTTCCATCAACCTTCTTTATCCTTCAAAAAAAGTCAATACAAGCTCCCTCTAGGCCCTGTAAATTTTCCCATCATTAGCAACTTTCTCTTGACTAGAAAATCCTTACATGAAATTGAACAATTAATCCAATCTCTTCACAAGAAATTTGGCTCCATAATCACCCTCCATATTGCCTCTAGACTTTCCATCTTCATCGCAGTTGGCTCCCTTGCTCACCAGGCCTTGATTCAAAACGGTGCAGTTTTTTCTGACAGGCCTCCGGCTGGCGCAGTTTCAAAAATTACCAGTAGCAAGCAGCATAACATTAATACTGCCTCTTATGGGCCTACATGGCGGCTGCTGCGGCGTAACTTGACTTCTGAAATACTCCATCATTCGCGTGTGAAATCATACTCTAATGCTCGCAAGTGGGTGCTGCAAATTCTCTTTGATGATCTCAACTCTCAGGCTAAAAATGGTGATGATCATGCCGCGGTTAGGGTTGTTGACCATTTAAAATTTGCTATGTTTTGTTTGCTGGTTCTTATGTGTTTTGGTGACAAGCTCGATGAGAAGAAGATTAGAGAAGTCCAGGATGTTCAGTCTTTGCTGCTGCTGAATATATCACGCTTTAATGTGTTAAATTTCTGGCCAAGGGTGACAAAGTTTGTGTTTCGGAAACTATGGGGTGAATTTTTTGAAATTCGGAAGAAGCAAGAAACTGTGTTGATGCCACTGATTAGGAACCGAAGAAAGATGAAAGAATCGAGATTAAGCATGGGTAAAGAGTGTTGAAACCAGAAAGTCAGCATGCATACACTGGCACCGAAAGCAAGCTTGACTTGCATGGCCAGGGCAGCTGGAAACGTGTGAGTGAGTTGGAAAATCGCGTGACACTGTTCACGCGGTTTGATCACTATAAAATGGAGCCTCTGGATCAGTTGAATATCATCCTAAAAGTGTGTGTAAGCTCCAAGTAGAGAGCTTGAGAGTGTGTGAGGTTTTTTTTTAAGTTTCTAGTTGTAAACTTGAATTTTATTCTTGTAGTAATAAAATTACAATTCGGTTTTTCCTCAAATACACTCTAAAGTGATCGGTGAATCACAACAAGTGGTATCAGAGCTTTGGTTATTCATTGGGATCGAAAAACCGAAGAACGGAGTTTGGTTCGGAAAATTCGAGTTCCGGAAAAGTTGTCAAAAATTCATTTTGAGGGTACCATCAGCTAGTTCACGTCGAGACGAGCACGGTGGTATTTTCCGGTGACCGAACCGACGTCCACAGCCTCCGCACGCGCCGCACGCGCCAGGCAGAGACCTCCCACGCGCCTCCACTCGCATCCACGCGCCTCACGCGCGTTGAAGGTTGAAGACGATACACGTGGCCGCCACGTCAGCGCCACGTCACGCACCAGTCAGCGCACAGTCAGCGATGAGTCATCCGCCACGTCAGCGCACAGTCAGCGCCTCGTCAGCGCCCAGCGCAGACACGTCAGCCGCCACGTCAGCCGCCAGTGTCTGCCACGTCTGCAAACCGGTCCCACCTTGCCACGTCAGTGCCACGTCAGCAGCCTGGTAAATTTCATTTAGCCCCCTGAAGTTTTGAAATTTACAGTTTTGCCCCAGAACTTTAGGAATTTACAAATCAGCCCCTGTGTCGGATTTAGACCAAAGAAGTGTCTATTCCACCATTTTCGACCGTTCCGGACGCAACGGTGACCTCCGATTTGTGAAATTCAGACCCGATTTTAGTGTATTCTCATTTTAAACTTTAAAACTTAAAATGGAGATGGAGGATTCTCATTCTGGTGCAATGATTAAACTGGCTGCCACTAATTACTCCCCTGGAGACCTAGGATGATAGATTTTTTGCATTGTAAAGATCTGTTTGATGTCATCGAGTTGAAGGGAGTGAAACCAGAGTCTGTTAAGGAGTATGACTGGAATAAACTCAACAACAGAACTTTGGGTCAGATTAGGCAGTGGATCGGTCACAATGTCTTCCACCACGTAGCACAGGATTCAGATGCTTACGGGATGTGGATAAAGCTGGAAGACATGTTTCAGGCCAAGACAGCTCGGAATAAAGCCCTGTTAATGAGGCGTTTGGTGAACTTGAAGCTACGGAGTGGAACTTCCGTTGCGGAACACACCAACGAGTTCCAGAGCCTGGTGAACCAGTTGTCTGCAGTAGACATGCAGCTGGGAGATGAAGTACAAGCCCTCTTACTACTCAGTTCCCTTCCTGATAGCTGGGAGACATTGGTGGTTACTCTCAGCAATTCCGCTCCAGGAGGTAAAGTTACCATGCCTATGGTAAAAGATGCCCTGTCGAATGAGGAGTCCAGGAGAAAAGATGTTGGCTCAGAACAGACAGAAGCCTTCGTCACAGAGACTCGAGGAAGACATCAAGGAAGAGACGGAGAGAGAGGCAGAAGCACAACAGGGGTAGATCCTCAGATGGAAGGAAGCCTACCTATAAGTGCTACCATTGTGGCATTGTAGGCCACCTAAAGAAGAATTGCCGAAAACTGCAACGAGAGCAGAGAGAAGGCAATCACCAGCCGAAGAATGACGAAGGAGAGACACTGGTCGTTGTCCAAGCAGATGTAGCAATATGCTCCATACAGGAAGAGACATGCCTTCACAACGCAACCCAAGATGTTGAGTGGGTGGTAGATACTGCAGCATCCTACCACGTCACTCCTCACAGAGATTACTTCACAACCTACAAAGCGGGAGACTTTGGAGCAGTGAAGATGGGAAATATCAGTTCCTCTGGGATAGTAGGAATTGGTGATATTCAGTTGCGGACAAATGTCGGGTGTACATTGACTTGAAGGATGTCCTGCATGTTCCAGAACTTCGGCTGAATGTACTCTCGGGGATAGCTCTTGACAAACAGGGCTATGAAAATCACTTCAGAAATGGCACATGGAGAATGACGAAAGGTGTCATGGTTGTCGCCCAGGACATGCTTGCGGCGCACTATACAAGACTCATGTGAAGATTTGTGCAGACAGCCTCAAAGTAGCTGAAAAAGAGGCTTCTCAAAATCTGTGGAACCAGAGACTCGGACACATGAGTGGGAGAGGGTTGTCTACCCTGAACAAGAAGGAGCTTACCAATGATGCTGCACGAGGTCCTTGCAACCACTACTCAATTGGTAAGCAACACAGAGTCTCATTTGATTTCTCTTCAGAGAGAAGATCAGAGTTGCTCAGTCTGGTGCACTCTTTTGTGGTCCCTTGGAGGTGATTCATTGGGCGGTAACAAGTATTTTCTGACTTTCATCGATGATGCTTCACGGAAAATCTGGGTGTATTTCCTCAAGACGAAGGATCAGGTCCTAGATCAGTTCAAGCTGTTCCACGCCATGGTAGAGCATGAAACAGGGAAGAAGCTGAAGTGCCTTCGCACAGACGATGGAAACGAGTACAGTTCCAGGGAGTTCGAAGCCTACTGCATGAGACATAGCATTCGACATGAGAGAACTGTTACACACACTCCACAACATAATGGTGTCGCTGCAAGCATGAACCGCACCATTATGGAGAAAGTCAGAGGAATGATCAGTATGGCTAAGCTGCCAAATCCATTCTGGGGAGAAGCTGTTCGTGCTGCTGTTACCTGATCAACAGATCACCAATCTGAACCGTTGAACTTGGAGATTCCGGAGAAATGTGGTCTGGTAAGAATCCCTCCTACACTCACCCTAGAGTATTCGGTTGTTTAGCCGTTGTATATGTATCCAATGAGCTCAGGGAGAAGCTCGATGCAAGGACAACTCCATGTATATTCCTAGGCCATGGAGATGAAGAATTGGATACAGACTATGGGATCCGAATGTGAAGATGGTCATCAGAAGCCAGGAAGTAGAGTTTCTTGAAGACCGAACAATTGAAGACATTGAAATGCCCAGAATGTCTTCCAATACCAGTGCCAACAGAAATCCAGACCCAGCACCAGCACAATTGGCCACAGATATGGTGCACGAGGAAATTCCAGAAGCAGAACCAGAGGAGGCAAATAGAGATGTTGAGCAGGGGGAGACACAGCCTGTTCCATCGGAGATTACAGAAGAAAGTGTTGAGCAGGGGGAGCCGCAACCCACTCCACTAGAAGCTACAAGATCATTCACAGAGATGGATGATGACAGACCTCCTGAAACCAGTGGACCTCAGACAAGAAGATCTGAGCGAGGCAGGATTCCATCAACCAGATATCCGGGATCCGAATATATTCTGCTTACTGATGTGGGGGAGCCAGAGAGTTTCCCAAAGGCAAGAAGGCACTGAGGAACAAATGGGTGAAGAAACATGGCAGCGGAACTGTGCAGAGACACAACAGAAGATTACTGTGCAGAGACGCAGTGGATTGTACTATGCAGAGACATAGCAGGAGAATACTGTACAGAGATGCAGTGAAGTGTGTTGTGCAGAGACACAGCCGACATGTCCACAAAGGAACGATGATCGGGACAAGCTAGAGTTGTCAGAGACATAACCGGGATAGCTGTCAGATGATACAGAGAACTACGATTGGCTTGATCCCAACTCAGGGTACGTAGGCAGTCATACAGATGCAGCCAGGGGAGGATCCTTTGGAGGATCCGATTTGGATGATTGATGGTCGGCTCAGATTTGAAATCTTCACCGAGGGGGAGATTTGTTGAAACCAGAAAGTCAGCATGCATACACTGGCACCGAAAGCAAGCTTGACTTGCATGGCCAGGGCAGCTGGAAACGTGTGAGTGAGTTGGCAAACCGCGTGACACTGTTCACGCGGTTTGATCACTATAAAATGGAGCCTCTGGATCAGTTGAATATCATCCCAAAAGTGTGTGTAAGCTCCAAGTAGAGAGCTTGAGAGTGTGTGAGGTTTTTTGTTAAGTTTCTAGTTGTAAACTTGAATTTTATTCTTGTAGTAATAAAATTACAATTCGGTTTTTCCTCAAATACACTCTAAAGTGTTCGGTGAATCACAACAAAGAGGACGAGTACAAAGATGATTATGTATTAGCATATGTTGATACTCTGTTTGATTTGGAACTCCCGGAGGAGAAGAGGAAGCTTCGGGAAAATGAAATTATGAGTTTGTGCACTGAGTTTTTAGCAGCTGGCACTGATACAACATCGACAGCATTGCAATGGGTGATGGCAAATTTGGTGAAGTATCCTGATATTCAAGGAAAAGTGTTCAAAGAGATTACAAAGGTTGTTGGAGATGAAGAGAGAGAGGTGACTGAAGATGATTTGCAGAAGCTGCCATATTTGAAAGCAGTGATTTTGGAAAGTTTAAGGCGGCACCCTCCATCACACTTTGTTGGGGCACATGCTGTGACAGAGGACACGGTGTTTGATGGGTATTTGTTTCCGAAAAATGCTACCATAAATTTCATGGTGGCTGATATTGGATGGGACTCAAAAGTATGGGATGATCCGATGTCGTTTAAGGCCTGAAAGGTTTATAAACGGAGGAGAGTAGTGTTTGATATAACAGGGAGTAGGGAATAAAGATGATGCCATTTGGAGCTGGAAGAAGGATTTGCCCAGGCCTTGGATTGGCCTTGCTTCATTTGGAATATTTTTTTGCAAATTTAATTTGGTGTTACGAATGGAAGGCTGTTGATGGAGATGAAGTTGATTTGGAAGAGAAGCATGAATTCTTAATGGTCATGAAAACTCCCCTGCAGGCTCACATTTACCCTAGATCATCAATATAAGATTTCATTTGCTTTCAAATAAGGATTTGTTTACTTACTCTTCTGTTAAATTAAAAAATATATATATATACAAAACAAAAAGAGAACGTCTGTTTTCTTATGCTTTAGGTTTGAAATATCTTTTATTTTGAGAGCTTTTACTTTGTATATAGTTGGGAGAATGGATGGCTCAAAATATATGAATAAGGAGTGCTGCTTTTAGCACACTTATGGAATTCTAATAAATGCCATTTCCATTAAATTATCTAAGTAACCATACCTCTTTTTATGGAGAAAATTTGTTCATAGTGTATAATAACAATCCAATAATTTATTGTCACGCGTATTAAAATATTAAAAAATAAATAAAACGAATGATATTAAATCATATATGTCATTTACTAATTTGTTGGTGATACCACGTCACTCATGCTTCCGTTGCATCAAAGAATTACTTATTTCTATGATACTGTGGGGGAAAAAACAAACAAAACAAACTAGAGCATTGTAAGAATATGTTCTTCTTATGGAATCTGATAAAGAATTGATCCTCACTTTAAACTAGTAATATTCTCTCTTTACCCTTCTCATTTCTCTGACAAAACTCAACCTTAATTTGTTCTTAAGAAAATCGTGCCTCGGAATTCCTTGATTCTATAATATGCTTTGATATTATAAAGATGTCCCAATTCTTGCTACTGAGGCAATGTCAAAAGAGCTCCAAATCGTCTTTTATATATATAAGACGATTTGGACATTTGCTACTGAGGCAAATGTCAAAAGGCAAATGTCCCATTACCACATTGCTTCAATTCTTGTTTTCTTTTATAAAATCCATCAAGAGCGATGAGGGAGTGTTCTATTAAGAAATAAAATTAAAGAAGGCTATTTTAGGAATGAAGAAAAAAAGAAGTTTAATTAGAATTTTAGTGGAGTCCTAAAACATCCACTCATGGATAAATCCCCTATTTATTTTTTTTTATTTTGAAATCGTTGGAAATCTCGCCAACAAACCATCTCTTTCGGGCTTAAACAAAACAAGTAAAACCCTTGTTGTCTTAGACTCTTACAAGAAACGCAATCATTGGATTCAAACTCATGACCTGAAGGTCGGATCCTGAACCCTACACCACTAAGTCACGCCCCTTGGGATGATAAATCCCCTAGTTGAGTAGGTTATTGAATCTGATCCCTATAAGATGGTATCAATCCTATGCTGTAAGGTAAGAGATCACAATATTTTCATCTATTTCTTAAGAAAATATAGCTTTCCCTTATAACATTCGAATTTGGTTGAGTTTAGGATTTCTTAGCTGTCAAGTAACCTTAATGTAAAGGTATCGTGCCTAAGTTGAATTAGAGTTCTTTGAAGCATTCTAGAATGTTTCCAATTTAAGCCTGAGACTTATGCAGTATCAAATCCTGCACAAAACGGTTCATATGCCTATGTTTGGGTTAAGTTCTGTTTTGGATTAATTGAGCCTTCTAGAGTTATTAGTTCTTCACTAGCCCATTCCATAAAGCATTTGTTGTGTATCGGGTCTCACTTTAATGTATTTGGATCCACCATGAAAATATACTATATGGATTGATCCTGTCTTTTGAACCTACGATCGATTTTTAGGTAGCCAACTTTATTAAATTACAATATTTTAAATTCATAGCATAAAATAATGACATTAAAGTAGAGATGAAACAACGTTAGAACCCAAACAAAGAAGATAAAATTACCAAACAGAAGGTTTGGATTTGCTGATCATAAAACTCAACCAAGCACTTGTTATGCTGTCCGAAGAAAACAAGAAACTTGATTGAGGTGGCAAAAACTTTTGTCCCATGTAGCTGTCCAAATTGTTGTCAATTTGTGAAGTAGTTACCTGCCGCATTCATGCAACGACAGTAAACATGACGATCCTCTCCTTCTGGAAACATACATTATTAATATATATTTTTAAACTGATTGATCATAATAAGAGGGAAATGAAAAAAAAATAAAAATAAAACCTGGCGTGCATTTATTGAATCATGCCAGGTAAGTTTTTGTCCCTGTTCTACATGTTTCTTTCATTTATGGATATGCATGCACGATACATTTTAATATATATTCAGTCGATATTAAGCTCTCGTTTTTTATTTAAAATTTCAGTCTAAATTAATTAACCGCAAATGTGTGTATACAATTTTAGTAAATTATTAAAAAGTCATACCCTCATTAATTACTATAAAAGTCAAGCTTCTCACTAATTTTGTATTAAGTCGTGATTTCATAAAAAATATCCTAAATTTAATCCACTCTATTATCTTTTGATTAAAAAAAAAAAAACAAGTAGATCTAAGAAAATCTCAATTTTACCAATGGAATTTATTGATAGAAAATTTTCCGTTAAAATTATCGACGGATTATCAACGTTGAAATAATGAAGGAATATCGATGAAAAATCCGTAGGCAATTAAGCAATGCAAGAAATATGTCGATAAATGAGGTGCCAGAAATTGACAAAAGAAATTCACACCACATTTTAGTAATGGAATGTTGATGAAAAATCCTTTGGTAATTTAGCGACATAAAATTTGCGGCTAAAGGAGGCATCATAAATTGGTATCTTAATTTAGTGACAGAATATCCATAGAAAAATCCATAATAAATTTAGCGAAAAACTTCGATGGAAAATTCCAATACAAGAAGTATTAAAACTAAGACTCAGTAAACAAGCCTAAAATATTCTATACCCAATATATTAGAAAATCAATTATTAAACTCCTAAATATTGTGTTTCATCACTTCCCTAGAATAAAAAGAAAATACTCGGTTAGGGGATCCACTTTTACTAATTCTAATTTAGAAATCTCTCTTATCATAATATGAAAATTATCAGTGATATTACCAACCGACCATATAGGCGGTATCCTGATTAAGTCAGATTTTCAATTAAGTCCAACCAGCCATAAAGGCGGTGTTATTATTTATACATAAACCAGCCATATAGGCGGTAATCATTTGTCACATAAAAACCGGCCATATAGGCAGTGTCACATTATGTCAAATAAATAAAACCAACCATTAAGGCGGTATAACATTTAATCCATATTAAATTATAATTTCCATATTATAATTAAGGGAGATTAATCTAAACTAAAATAATAAAAGCTTCACTCTTTCCCCATCAGAAATCTAACTACTAAACATAAAAGAAAATAGAAAAAAAGAAACTACTACTATTGCTGAAAATAAAAATACATAATTTAAGTTACAAAAAATAAACAAAGAAGATGCAATCCTTAAATTCCTTACAAAAACTTAAGGAAAGTATGAGAATTACAAATGAAATGACTTGGTATTTATAAGAAAATCTAAAAGCTTCCACCAATTTCTCCACCAATTGCTCCACCAAACACTCCACAAAATCCTTCACCAAACATGCCACAAGACACTCCACAAAACATGCAAGTATGTTTTGTGGAAGTTTTGATAATTGTAAATTGTCATTTTCCATTTTTTTATTTTTTGATAATGACTTTAGTAATTACACAAAACACATTGGATTATTCGTTAATTCCACTCTTGAAAACTTCGGAATTCGAAAATCTTTAAAATTTTAAAGTTGTAGATCTTTGAGTCTTCTTTAATCTGAAACTTGAATAAGCTCCATCGGATATTGGATGAAAGAGTTATGGCCAAAATACCAAACTTGCGTAAAATTGGAATTTAAGACTTCACCTCATGACACATACAGTAAATTTTTGTTTTTGATCTTTTTTTCTCTGAATTTCATCGTTTTAGCCCCGAGTTGATTCCATTAAAGGCCAATATTATTTTTATCTGTAAAATAAACAAAAACACATCAAAACGTTCATAAAACTCGAGAAACTATACAAAATATTAGGTTAAATGAGTGGGAAATAGTGATGTAATTACCACTCATCACACCCTCAAACCTAATATTTTGCTAGTCCTCGAGCAAAACAATAAAATAAAATAATATAAATTAAACAACTGATACTAAAATAAACTAAGCCACTTTCGTAGGGATCACGATTGCATTTAGTGTATGCAACAAGCCTTTAAATCCTTAGGTGTCCCTAGTGGACGAGTTGTAGTCTCGTGAGGGCTTACAGCTATGATACCCACAAACGTTTTACAAAAGTAAAAAGATAGTAAAACTAATGCACACAAAAGCAAAAAGGTAAGAGAAAATAGAATAAAAAAGTTAGTGACTAAACATGTGAAACTTCTTATCCAAGTTACTAGTTGTTTTCTTTCTTTCTAAACTATCAAATAAGAAAATTCTCTGATTATTTTTACCATTCTCCATATACACAATCAACAAGGTATTAATCAATTCATTGTGCCCACAATTTTCACAAGTGTAGTTGAAAATAGAGTAATATTTTTGTCCTAAAGTTTTGTTAGAGTTCACACATTTTGGCAATGAAAGTTTATTTACAGAATAAGCAAATTATATTTTTTGTTTTTCGAGCTTTACTGTTTGACGCGAACGATCACTGCTTACTGAGGCAAGATGTCCGGTTACTGAGTAAAACCTTTATTGAACTAGCTAAGCTCTACCGTTTGACGCGAACAATCACTGCTTACTGAGACAAGATGTCCGGTTACTAAGTAGAAACTTTTTATTAACAAACTAACTCAAGCCATACCGTTTGACGCGAATAGTCACTGTTGGCCAGGCAAGACACCCGGTTACTAAGTAGAAGCTTGGTCAGTTTTATTCTCACTTTTTTTTTTTTGATTTTTTTTTTATTTTTCTGAAATAAAAACACCTTTCACTGCCTTTGGGTGCTTCCTCTAATGAACCAGAGAACTGAATATTTCAAAATTTTCACTTGCACATATGTTCATATATTACCGTGTATTTTGATAATACCTGTCAAATGAGCATATGAAGGTCCAATTTTATCAGTATTATGGAGAATCAACAAATTTAAATAATTCAAAGGAAATAAACAAAAATTAACTTGTTACGAAATATGTTGAGATACATCTCAGGAGTGGAAACTCCTTATTCAGCTATCTTAAAACCCCTATTTCACCTGGTTAATCAAAATTTTAGACATAAAAAAAAAACACAAAACAAAATTAACAAAACAAATAAAAATACGCAAGTATATATTCCATCCCCAAACCTAATCGAGACATTATCCCCAATGTCCGAAAAAGAATAAGAAAAGTTAAGAAGATATCACCTGGTTAGCGCAGATTTGACAAATGCGGCTACAACTAAAATTTACCGATTAAGATCTAGGTTTAATTTGCGCTTCTTTCCACGATCATTATCAGACCAGTTCAACTTGGAAACAATAGGATCAACTTTTGGTTCATAGGCTAAGATTTGGTCGATTAATTCATCCGTCTTTCTTGCAGTTAGAAATATATCATTCACCGGTTTCGAGAGGAACCTATGTTTGTTGGCATCTGCAAGAAATAAAAAAAGGAAATTGAAAAATCCATCAACGTTAAGTAGTCCAATGAGTTTCTGGTGGATGTTCAAATTCGCCCATGATGCAACTGTGAATATCTCTTCTAATGTTCCTAGCCCACCTGGTAAAGCAATGAAAGCGTCAGAATGATTGACCATTTCAATAAGTTGTTCAGAAATACCTGAGACAATGCACTCCTCTCCATTTGATTTCCCGATAAGGTTTGTCTCTGCTAATGATTTTGGAATGATTCCCAAAACATGGCTGCCACTTTCCTGCACGGTTTTTGAAACACATCCTATTAATCCAAGACTACCACTGCCGTATACTAAGTGCATGTTTCGTTCAGCAATAACTCTCCCCAATTCTTTTGCTGCCTCCATAAATTCTGGTTTGGACCCAGAGTTAGATCCACAAAATACACAGATATGAGTAACTCGTCGCTTGGAAGAGGTTTCCATTTTCTCTCTTATCTGAATTTTTATCATTGGATGTGTAGAAGAGGAGAATGACGAGCTGAATTCATAGATCCTGAAAAAAGGTGAGTAATAATTGCACTAATACCTGCCAAATAACAATGAACGTTAAAATAAATCGTGAAAGTCAAAAATTTAGATCTTGTCGGCGAAAATAAAAGAAAATAACAAAAGAAAAGCAAATCAAAGTAATTATTAAGGCAACGGAATTGTGTACGCAATACGCCACTCGTTTGGTATATAAATCCTCTAGGATTCGTCTTAAGAATCCATTCATTACTCAGCCATCTCTAATGAATTAAATTTTATCTTCGCGATTTTTCAAACACCTTTATCTGCCTTAAATACTCCTTTTGTGCTTTTCCCTACAAAATTAACACACAAAATCAAAAACTCTACAACATGTGTACACAAAAATACGAAAATAGAAATTACAACAATAAATAAAAATTGCATGGGTTGCCTCCCTGCTAGCGCTAAATTTTACGTCTTCAACCAGACGTGACTGAAGTTCATCTTTCAATGAGGCTTCAGCGTGGTTTTGGACGTCCGATTAAAGACAATCCTATGAACGTTGCTTTTGAATGGTCTCTTCCAACGATTAGGTGGCCAAACGAATTTTGTCTCATTCAGTGCTTGTGTCACCTTTTTAAACTTTGTCGCTCCAGTGGTTCCTGAAAAGAAAGAAAGAAAATCAGGAGATCTCGTATGGTGCTTGACTTGGAATGAGAATTCCATTCTGTCAAGCTTCTGGGTGATATCTTTGATCTGTACTTCCCAAAATAGTGATGTGTCTCATGAATTCACTGGATCTTTAATATGTTCAGACATTTGCTCCTCCATTTGTTCTACTTCTTTCTCCACATTTTCTTCACAAATGTATTTTAAAATTTCTTCATTCAGCTCATCATCTGTCATCTGTGAAATGCATGCTCCATAAATGTCAATCTGAGGATGTAAATGAATGTCTGATTTTAGGTCTTCATCCTCTGATATGACTGAAATGATTGGTTCAGGTAGATCTTCTTCAAACATTTGTGCAATGGAAGCTCCAAGATCTTCATTTTGAGAATACAGAGTTTCATCCTCAATTTTTATTAGCACAAACAACTCTGCTTCTTCATCCTCATCAGAGTCCGAATAATAAAAATCAAAATAATAAAAATCAAATAGAGACTTTGTTGGTTCGGGCTCCTGAACTGATACCTCTGGTTCTTGATATTGCTCAGTCTCTTCCTCTGCTAAAGTGTCATCATGAAATTATTGGTACTCGAAGGCTTCCTCAATGTCATCTGAAAATGCTCCTTGAGGTATGTAGCTCTGGTTTTCTGTTAATTGTCTCGCTTGATCTATCATTCTCTGTATGGATTCTGCTTGTCTCTGAAATTGTGCATCAATTTGAACTTCCCGTTCCTCGAGCCAATCTTTGAGCATGTAAATCATCTGATCTTCCTCTGATGGTTATGGTTCTTGATGAAGATCGTAGGTGGATGGTGGATAAGATAAAGAATAAGGTTCAGTGAAATATGATGGTTCTTCGTACCTTGAATGATTCTGATAATTCTGCCACTCTGAAATGTAAATGCATTGATCGCTAGGGTCGTTACCATCACATATCTCACATCTCCCCATTGTGTTCTGTTGAGAAAATGTAATATTGATTGGTTCTGACATCCAGTGATAATTGTTGGGCTGGACAACAGGCCTCAGAAAATCATATTGTTGCTCCCAAATTTGGGGTGTATCTTCTTCTAGCAAATCTCGTAATCTCTCAATCTCCCAATATTGTTCCATTTCAACCACCTAAAAAATAAAAGAAATAAATAAAAATTACAGATAAAAATAAAGAAAATTAGATACAAATAAATTAGATAGCTCCAAAATTAAGAACTCAAGAAAAATAAGTCTCCGGCAACGGCGCCAAAAACTTGACCGACGTGATCACACACGTATAACGCAAGTGCATGTATCGTTCAAGTAGTATAAAAATATTGATCCCACGAGGACTTAATTCCTACTATTGTTATTAATTATTGATTCTATTTATTTACAGGTATCTAATTAGAGGGAGAAATGAATGATTACAGATTGGTTGGTTGAATGTAGATTTGCTAAGTAAATAAATAAATACAAATACAAATAAAATAAAGGAAATTAATAATAAAGAAAAATAAACATCTAGGGTTGTGACTCCACACAATATTATTTTAATGATGAATTGATTCTCTTATATATGTGTAATAAATTAGATTACTAACTGGAACATGAAGATATGCAAAAGCCTACGTCGATGGTCAGATGCAACACACCCAGTTTATGTAGGGGTTTTAGGGGCTAAATCCGGTAACGCAGCGGAAACGGTGGAAAATCAAATTTTCCGATTTCAAAAATTTTTTCTCGGATTAATTAAATAAACATATTTATTTAATTACCCAATAATCAAATTATGAAATAAAATTCAATAAATCAATTTAAGTGAATTTACCGAATTGCCCTTACACTTGGTATTTTGTTCATTTTAGTCCGAAATTGATCAAATCAATTTTGGATGATTCTAAATCATTTCTAAGATGAACTTAGCATGTTCAAAACATCAAAACACCAAGAGCAACAAAAATCCCATTTTTGCTCATTTGGCCGAGAGCCTCAAAGTGGGGGGTTTGTGCATTTTGTGATTTCATGCTTCAAAACACATCAAGATGTAATCCAATCAACATGAAACTTTATATGCATCATATACACATCCTTATACACAACATAATGAAAAGCCCCAAATTTGGACAAGGTCTTAAACCCTAATTTTTCAAATTCTTCAAATTAGACCAATTGGTTAAATCAATTATCAATTATGTTTTTCTTTCATCCACCAAAGTCTCAACACAATGAAACAACTCAAGATCAAATCTAGGTCATTAAGAGTGGGTCAACAACTCTAGATTAGCAACAAAGTTTCCAAAACCATAAAATAATACTTATAACTACACTAGTCACAAGCTTCCATCATTATACATGCTCAACACTTTTCCAAACTTCCATTCACCAAAACATAAAGAATAAGAAAAGAATAACATAAGAACATCACAAGATGTAGCCTAAATCTTAAGGAACATTTTCCTTTCTAATAGCTAGTTAAGAAAACTTACTAAATCAAGCTTTTTCTTTGGTTTTTCCTTTCTTCCTCTAGCTTCTCTGTTCTTTTAATGGAGTTTTTGTTTAAAGTGTATTAGGTTAGAAAGAAATGAAATGAAAAAAACAGTATATACTTGCTACCAAATGGCCGAATTTCACAAGCATAATATATAACAATTTTAATTTCAATTCATTGACAAAAATTTGATCAACTCAATTTAAATATCTAATAACACTTTATAGATATTTTAATTAAGTCAACAAAGGCAACTAAATCATTTAATCCAAATATCCAAATGTTAAGATATTTATATTTTAATTAATTTAATCATTTAACAATTAAATAATTAATTAATTAAATAATATAAATATATTAAAATATGTATTATATTTACATTAAATATCAAATACATATATTCATTTAGGATATTAGTCAAATATCTCAATTGACTATTAATTAATGTGTATTTAAATTAATCAAGTATTAAATGTAAATACACAATAATTAAGAAATGACTATCGGGTCCCTTTAGCATGTATTTTGCGTTTAACCTTTAAACGACTTTATAATAATCAATATTATTTATAAATGTTGCTCTAGTGCTCTACGAGTATATTTCATTATTGAGACTCTCTAGATTCAGGTATATCCGTCACGAAATCCAATTTCGTGTCCATAATTTATCCACCCGTAAATTATGACGATCACGGATAATCTCGCTGAATCATACAGGTCGAGGTCATGGAAAATGTATAATTCCTCCATCACAGGTATCCGGATAAATCCCAGAGATATAGATGTAAACGTCAAATCTCTATGGGGATTATCCAGTCGACTATTCTATTAGCAATCTCAAAAATAATGTTTAGAACTAGCTTCTAAACTTTACCACGGGCCCATGGTTTTATCTGATTGCTAATCATATAGACTACCTATGCTCTGGTACACAGAACTGACGGATCCTATCTTGATACACATAGGACACCCTGAGGATCTATTACACCAACGAACAAGGCGGAGGTCTGATCTAAATAGATCGGTGACGTGACTGCCATCTAAGTGTAGAAGATGTCTCATGTGCCCACAATGGACATCTAAGTCTAAGAATCACAAGTGCTACTCAACCCGAGAAGATTCTTATTGACGTTGGTGTACCATCCATTAAGAATCTTCGGTGAGTCGTTCAGTGTTTATCCGCTATAAACACCCACACGTCCATATTAGTCTCCAAGACTAATGGTTCATTGAGAAACCATTGGAATCATATATTCCAGTATACGACATGTACCGGTCTCAACGGGTTTACTATACTGACCAAGTAGTGTAAACCTTGACTAGGAACTGTCTGAGAATGACAACGTCATGATACTACTCAATGTCAGTTGCAACGCTTTTGCAACAGTACCATGACTAATCATTCTAAGGTCATTATGTCTTTACCATATAAAAAGATACATTATATTATAGAAACTGCATATATTATTCATAATAATAATGTTTTACAGAAGTATTCAAAGAAATACAATCGGGAATTGGGCTCTGAGCACCAACCCCAACAAAATCTCTCACTTGCTCTAGTGCATAACGATTGTATCTAATACCCATCGACTCCACGTGTTTATCAAACAACTTCGGAGGTATGGCCTTCGTCAGTGGGTCGGTTACATTATCTTCACTCGGTACCTTGCACACGATAATATCCCCTCACGACACAATCTCTCGAATGATGTGGTACTTGCGTTCCACATGCTTCGACTTCTGATGCGCCCTCGGTTCCTTTGCTTGTGCAATGGCTCCAGTATTATCACAATATAACAGAATCGCATTCTCGATAATGGGACAACTCCCAATTCTGTGATAAAGTTCTTTATCCACACAGGTTCTTTTGCAGCTTCAGAAGCTACAATATATTCCGCCTCAGTGGTGGAATCTACTGTCGATCCCTGTTTGGAACTCTTCCAACAAACTGCACCTCCGTTAAGGGTAAATACGAATCCAGATGTAGACTTTCTATCATCGGGATCCGATTGGAAATCAGAATCCGTATACCCGTTAACTTGCAGTTCGTTTCCTCCATAAATTATTAATTTATCCTTAGTACCTTTAAGATACTTGAGGATATGTTTAATGGCCATCCAATGGTCATTACCTGGATTGGACTGATACCGACTAGTTACGCTAACAGCGAAACTGATATCAGGCCTCGTACATAACATGGCATACATTATGCTACCCAAACACGAAGTATAAGGTTGGTTAGACATTCTAACCTTCTCATCTTCTGTTTGTGGACACATCTTCTTGGAAAGATGAATCCCATGTCTGAACGGTATGTTTGCTATCTTACAGTTACCAAAACTATACTGTTCCAAGATCTTATCTATGTACGTTGATTGGGATAACCCAATCAGCCTCCTTTGTCTATCTCTATAGAGTTTTATCCCTAAAACATAGGAAGCTTCTCCCAGGTCCTTCATGGAGAAATTCTTACAGAGGTACGCTTTGACCCTTTGTAACATACCTAAATCATTCCCAATGATTAGGATGTCATCAACATATAGGACTAAAAATACGAACATGCTCCCACTGGCCTTCTGATACACACGGGATTCTTCCGAATTCTTGAGAAAACCAGACGATCTAATAATCTCGTCGAATCGAAGATTCCAACTTCGTGATGTTGGGGTTGGTGCTCAGAGCGCCAATCCGGACCGTATTTATGTCTGACTCATGAATACGAACATCCCATTATTCCATAATATTACTTATTTATGGTTGCACCTCTTTTGTTTTATATACGTATTCGATCTGATTACGATTAGATTGAAACTAAATGTGGTTTAGTGATATGTATATATTAGACAAAGGCCCGATAATATATAATGCAGTACACAGTTACAAAGTTAGTTTGTAATTGACATTGGGAAGTGTCACTGCTATATGTATATTATCAAACATAGTTCCTGGTCAAGATTTGCAAACAGGGTCGGTTAGTCAAATCCGTTGAGACCAGTACATGTCGTATATCGAGACTTGGTCCGATGGTTATCCCAATGAACATGAGTCTGGAGAGACTCGTATAGACGTGTAGGTGTTTATAGTGTATAACCACTGAAGACTCCCCGAAGATTCTTAATGGATGGTACACCAACGTCAATAAGAATCTTCGTGGGTTGAGTAGCATAGTGGTCCTTCGACTTGAGACACCACTGTGGATGTATGAGACATCCTCCACACTTAGATAGCAGTCACGTCACCGATCTATTTAGATCAGACCTCCGCCTGTTCGTTGGGTGTGGAACGATCCTCAGGATATCCTCTGTGTGTCAAGATAGGATCCGTCAGTTCTGTGTACAGAGCATAGGTAGTCCATATATATTTTGCAGTCTGTTAAATCTGTGGCCACAGTATACTTCGGAAGTAAGTTCTGAATGTTATTTAGAGATTGCTAATAGATACGTCGACGAGATAATACCTATAGAGATTTGACGTTCACATCTATATCTCTGGGATTATCTGGATACCTGTGACGGAGGGATTATACGTATGCAATGACCTCGACCTGTATGATTCAGCTAGATTATCCGTGATCGTCATAATCTACGGGTGGAGTAGATTATGGACATGAAATTGGATTTCGTGACGGATATACCTGAATCTAGAGAGTCTCAATAATGAAACATACTTGTAGAGCACTAGAGCAACATTTATGAATAATGATGATTATTTATAAATCGTCTAATCGTTAAACGAAAAATACATGCGAACGGGCCGAACCGTCATTTCCTAATTAATGTGTATTTGTATTTAATATATGATATTATTAATACACATTAATAAATAGTCAAATAAAGGTATTTGACATATATCATTAATATATGTATTTGATATATTAAAGTAAATATAATACATATATTTGTATTTAATTAATTATTTAATTATTTAATTGTTAAATGATTAATATAATTAAAATATAAATATATCACCAAATGATAAAGTTAGGAAGTGATTATAAGTTGCAATTGTTGACTTATACTTTAAAGGAAATGGTTGTCAAATTGATTTTGACTTCTTAAGATATTTGTTCAAAATTGTTTGAAAAATGAAAATATCTTTTTCCTTATTCTTGCTAAATTCGGCCATACACTTAAAATATAAGAGTTATTTTTCTTAGTTGCATTTTTTGACTTAATTAAATGTCTTTAAAGTTTTTTTTAGATATTTAACCAAGTTGATCAAATGTAAGGTGAAATGAAATTGAAATTAATTAACTTGTATTTGGTTTGGTGAATTTCGGCCAAGGCATCATTGATACAATTATATATTATTTTTCATTTCATTTCATTCTTAACCTAATACACTTTCAAAGAAAACTCCATTAATGGAAACCAAAGAAAGCTTGTGAGAAAGAAAGAAGAAACCAAAGAAAGCTTGGATTTTAGTAAGTTTTTCCAACTTACTATTAGAAAGGAAAATGTTCCTTAGGATCTAGGCTTCAACATATGATGTTATTAGGTTATTTCTTTCTTTATTCTTTGTTTTTTTGATGATGGAAGCTTTGATGAAAGTGTAGAGCATGTATGATGATGGAAGCTTATGACTATTGTAGTAATAAGTATTCTTTTATGGTTTTGGAAACCTTGTTGCTAATCTAGAGTTGTTGACCCACTCTTAGATGACCTAGATTTGATCTTGAGTTGTTTCATTGTGTTGAGACTTTGATTGGATGGAAGAAACATGATTGAAGTATTGGATTTAACCAATTTGGTCTAATTTGTCCAATTTGATGAAATTGAAAAATTAGGGTTCATGACCAATTTAAAATTTGGGGCTTTTCATATATGTTGTGCATTTGGATGTGTATATGATGTATATAAAGTTTCATGTTCATTGGATTACATCTTGATGTGTTTTGATGCATGAAATGACAAAGTGCACACTTTGGCACCAAAGTGGTGCATTCGGCCAAATGACTAAATTTGGGCATTTGTGTTGCTTTTTGTGTTTTGATGTTTTGAACATGCTAAGTTCATCTTAGAAATGATTTAAAATCATTTAAAATTGATTAGATCAATTTCGGACTAAAATGGACAAAGTACCAAGTATAAGGGCAATTCGGTAAATTCACTTAAATATGATTTATTGAATTTTATTTCATAATTTGATTATTGGATAATTAAATAAATATTTTTATTTAATTAATCCGAGAAAAAATTTTTGAAATCGGAAAATTTGATTTTCCACCGCTTCCGCTGCGTTATCGGATTCTGCCCCTGAAAACCCTAAACGTGAAGCTTGTTTAAGTCCATAAATGGAATTCTTAAGCTTACATACCATGCCCGAGTTTTCGCTGGAAGCAAAACCTTCCGGCCGTTCCATATAGATTTCTTCATCAAGAAATCCATTTAGAAAAGCTGTTTTGACATCCATTTGCCAAATCTCGTAGTCATGATACGCAGCTATAGAAAGCAAAATCCGAATAGACTTAATCATTGCTACTGGCGAAAAAGTTTCATCGTAGTCGACGCCAGGTCGCTGCGTGTAACCTTTTGCTACCAGTCGGGCCTTGTAAGTTTCAACCTTACCGTCAGGCCCGCGCTTCCTCTTGTAAACCCATTTACAACCGATAGGAACAATTCCTTCGGGAAGCGGAACCAAGTCCCAAACTTGATTCTCATGCATTGAGTCTATCTCGGATTTCATGGCACTTTGCCATTTCACGGATTCGATGTCCAACATCGATTCTCTATAGGTGAAAGGATCTGTCTTTTCAACTAAGAGAACATGCAGACTATTTTCTTGTATCAAATACAAGCGTTCAGGAGGTCTAGATACCTTTTCCGACCTACAGAGTGTGTGTGTTGAAGGTCTTTCATCTACTTGAACTTCAGGTTCCTCCATTGGTTCGTTGTTTTCAGGTTGGACTTCATCAAGCTCAATCTGTCTATGATTACCACCTTCTGACAAAAATTCTACTTCTAGAAATTTTACGAAGCGAGCTACGAACACATTTCGATGCTCGGTATCATAGAACAGATATCCCCTCGTATTCGAAGGATATCCGACAAACCTAAACCTTAGCCCTCGAGGCGAAAGCTTATCTTGCTGAGTCATTCTGACATAGGCAGGACAACCCCAAACCTTAATATAATTAAGATTTGGTCTCCTACCGAACCATATCTGATACCGAGTCGTAGGAACAGCTTTTGAATGAATCTTGTTCAAAAGATGTGCAACTGTTAAAATAGAGTAGCCCCATAAATAATAGGGCAAATCTATGAAACTCAACATTGATCGGATCATATCCAATAAAGTCTGATTTCTCCTCTCAGACACTTCATTGTGCTGTGGAGTACCTGGAGGAGTATATTAAGTGAGAATCCCATTCTCCTTCATATAATCCATGAACTCACCACTCATATATTCGCCGCCTCGATCAGATCGAAGGCATTTAATATATTGACCAGTTTGTTTTTCTACTTCATTTCGGAACCCTTTGAACTTTTCAAAGGTTTCCGATTTATGTTGCATCAAATAGACATAACTGTACCGTGACAGATCATCGGTAAAGGTAACAAAGTACGAATAACCACTGTGAGCAGTCTGACTTAGTGGACCACATACATCAGAATGTACGAGTTCCAGTAAGTTAGTGGCTCGGTGTCCAACACCAGAAAATGGGGCTTTGGTCATCTTACTCTGAATACAGGATTCACAAGTTGGATAGGATTCAATGGTAAGATCTAGTATCAAACCATTCCTAACCAATTAGGTAAGGCGTTTAACGCCTATGTGACCAAGCCGCATATGCCAAAGTTCAGTATCATTAATTACAGGTAAACTACGTTCATTAATTCCAGTATTTAAAATATCTTTTGAAGTTTGCAATGTATAATGACCATGCTGGTTTGGACAACTAAGGATCTGAATATTATTTCTATCATATAAATATAAAGAATTGTTCATAATATTAATACAAAAGCCTTCTGTATCCAATACAAAAAGTGATATAATATTAGCTACACATCCTGGTACAAAATGACATTCATTTAACAAAAGTGTCTCATTCGGCAATGAGATCTCGCATACTCCCACTGCAACTGCATCCAAAGAGTCTCCACTCCCGAATCGCAACTGCATCTCTCCGGGCTTCAGCCTCCTACTTTCCTTCAGCACCTGCAACGAATTACAAATGTGAATGGGACAAGCAGAATCTAAAATCCAGTTGGATGTAACGGCTTCACAAGCCAAAGATATATCAATAACTGGAAAAATAAATGTACCTGATGTAGATGCTCTCTCCCTCCTCAGCTGGGCGATGTAGTCAGGACAGTTCCTTTTCCAGTGCCCGACTTTGCTGCAATGATGGCACTTGTCTTCAGAAGCCCTTTTGGGCTTAGCTATCTTTGCCTGCGGTTGAGGACCAAAACCCTTCTTCTTCTTCCATTTCTTCTTCTTTCCCTTTGGCCAGGCCTAGAAGCGAAAAGAGAAGTGGGTCTAGGAGGGCGATTCGGCACTCCCTTCTTAAGGTCCTCCTCCGCCGTGAGCAACATCCTATGTAACTCATGGTAGGTACAGATAGTCCCATTCATGTTGAAATACATCACGAACTAGCGATATGAAGCTGGGAGAGAACCAAGAATGACACTCCTACCGAGAATGTCATTTAGAACAAGATTATGTTGCCTCAATTGATCGATCAAATCAATCATTTGAAGAACATGCGGGCTAACATGTTGCCCCTCATCCAACCGCGCATGGAACAGTTCCATTGTGACTTTGTGAACAATCACTTGTTCTTGGTTCTCAAATGACTGTCTCAATCGAGTCATCATTGTATAGGCATATGACATGCCATAATATTGTTTCTTGAGTCCCGGAGACAGTGAACTAAGGATGTATAATTTAACTCTTAAATCATCATTCTTCCAAGTATCAAAAACTTGGTGTTCCTCCTCCGTAGCATCCGCACAAACAGCAAGTGGCAACGGACCCTCAAGAACATATCCCAGTTTCTCAGAATCGAGAACAATCCTCAAATCCAAGTCCCAGTCAGCGAAGTTTTCAGCGCCTTTGAGTTTGTTCGCATCAAGCATACGCGCAAACTGATTTGTGGATGGTGCCGCCATCGCAAATCTATCATATAGATCACGAAAAACGGTTAGCAGAAATTAAGCAGTTTCATATAATATCAAAAGCATAAACTAGATCATGGATTTTTAATCTAAAAATGCCTCTCCCACTAAATCATGCAATACTGTAATCCCCAAACAGAATACAAAGATTTAATAATTAAATTAAATACAAATAGTGAAAAGTGGATCCCGTGAATATTTTCAGCTCACAGCAGAGGCCGGTCTCGCCTACGTATATTCATCAGGTAGAAACTCATTTGTCAATCACTCAATAGTGACTTCTGGATTTCCGGTCCTGGTCGTTTCTCGTTGTCGCTGCGAAGGCAAGCCCACAAGGAGACGTACCAAGGTTAAACTCGTCAATGATAAACTCAAGTTACTTACGTAATCCTAACAGTTAGGGCACGTTCAGAATTCCGCTTTCGCTTGAATTTATCTAGTATCTAATATACATTCGGTATAAATAAATCTCTATCGGCTACACCCTCACAGCAGAGGCACAGTCTCGGATGTAGTCACAGAGGAGTATTCATAAACCGTATTGACAAGACGGACCACATAACATGCATCAAATACATAATTACATTAAAACCTTATTAATTAGGGATTTTCCGCTAAGTGTCATACACCCTAAATCTAACCAAATTAGATTATAATAAGCATGTATAAAGTCAAGAAAACATGATTAAACATTGATTCAAAAAAGGCTAATCATTTTAGGGGGCCTAGAATCAGACTCGCTCTGATACCATTTTGTAGGGGTTTTAGGGGCTAAATCCGGTAACGCAGCGGAAACGGTGGAAAATCAAACTTTCCGATTTCAAAACTTTTTCTTGGATTAATTAAATAAACATATTTATTTTAATTACCCAATAATCAAATTATGAAATAAAATTCAATAAATCAAATTTAAGTGAATTTACCGAATTGCCCTTACACTTGGTATTTTGTTCATTTTAGTCCGAAATTTATCAACTCAATTTTGGATGATTCTAAATCATTTCTAAGATGAACTTAGCATGTTCAAAACATCAAAACACCAAGAGCAACCAAAAATCCCATTTTTGCTCATTTGGCCGAGAGCCTCCAAAGGGGAGGTTTGTGCATTTTGTGATTTCATGCTTCAAAACACATCAAGATGTAATCCAATCAACATGAAACTTTATATGTATCATATACACATCCTTATACACAATATAAATGAAAGCCCCAAATTTGGACAAGGTCTTAAACCCTAATTTTTCAAATTCTTCAAATTAGACCAAATTGGTTAAATCAATTACTTCAATCATGTTTCTTTCATCCAACCAAAGTCTCAACACAATGAAACAACTCAAGATCAAATCTAGGTCATTTAAGAGTGGGTCAAAAACTCTAGATTAGCAACAAAGTTTCCAAAACCATAAAAGAATACTTATAACTACACTAGTCACAAGCTTCCATCATTATACATGCTCAACACTTTTACCAAACTTCCATTCACCAAAAACATAAAGAATAAAGAAAATAATAACATAAGAACATCACAAGATATAGCCTAGATCTTAAAGAACATTTTCCTTTCTAATAGCAAGTTAAGAAAACTTACTAAATCCAAGCTTTTTCTTTGGTTTTTCCTTTTCTTCCTCTCTCGCTTCTCTTGTTTCTTTTAATGGAGTTTTTGTTTAAAGTGTATTAGGTTAGAAATGAAATGAAATGAAAAAACAATATATACTTGCTCACCAAATGGCCGAATTTCACAAGCATATATATAACAATTTTAATTTCAATTTCATTTGACAAAAATTTGATCAACTCAATTTAAATATCTAATAACACTTTATAGATATTTTAATTAAGTCAACAAAGGCAACTAAATCATTTAATCCAAATATCCAAATGTTAAGATATTTATATTTTAATTAATTTAATCATTTAACAATTAAATAATTAATTAATTAAATAAATATAAATATATTAAATATATGTATTATATTTACATTAAATATCAAATACATATATTCATTTAGGATATTAGTCAAATATCTCATTTGACTATTAATTAATGTGTATTTAAATTAATCAAGTATTAAATGTAAATACACAATAATTAAGCAAATGACTATCGGGTCCCTTTAGCATGGTATTTTGCGTTTAACCTTTAAACGACTTTATAAATAATCAATATTATTTATAAATGTTGCTCTAGTGCTCTACGAGTATATTTCATTATTGAGACTCTCTAGATTCAGGTATATCCGTCACGAAATCCAATTTCGTGTCCATAATTTATCCACCCGTAAATTATGACGATCACGGATAATCTCGCTGAATCATACAGGTCGAGGTCATGGCAAATGTATAATTCCTCCGTCACAGGTATCCGGATAAATCCCAGAGATATAGATGTAAACGTCAAATTTCTATGGGGATTATCTAGTCGACTATTCTATTAGCAATCTCAAAAAGAATGTTTAGAACTAGCTTCTAAACTTTACCACGGGCCCACGGTTTTATCTGATTGCTAATCATATGGACTACCTATGCTCTGGTACACAGAACTGACGGATCCTATCTTGATACACATAGGACACCCTGAGGATCTATCTACACCCAACGAACAGGCGGAGGTCTGATCTAAATAGATCGGTGACGTGACTGCCATCTAAGTGTAGAAGATGTCTCATGTGCCCACAATGGCATCTCAGTCTAAGAATCACAAGTGCTACTCAACCCGAGAAGATTCTTATTGACGTTGGTGTACCATTCATTAAGAATCTTCGGTGAGTCATTCAGTGTTTATCCGCTATAAACACCCACACGTCTATACTAGTCTCCAAGACTAATGGTTCATTGAGAAACCATTGGAATCATATATTCCAGTATACGACATGTACCGGTCTCAACGGGTTTACTATACGACCAAGTAGTGAAAACCTTGACCAAGAACTATCTGAGAATGACAACGTCATGATACTACTCAATGTCAGTTGCGACGCATTGCAGCAGTACCATGACTAATCATCCTAAGGTAATTACGTCTTTACCATATAAAAAGATACATTATATTATAGAAACTGCATATATTATTCATAATAATAATGTTTTACAGAAGTATTCAAAAGAAAAACAACCGGGAATTGGCGCTCTGAGCACCAACCCCAACAGTTTAACCCAATTAATCATATGTCTATGTTAACCAAGTTACCTGGATTCATTAAGATCAATTTCCAATTGTGCTACCCCCACCCGACAGGTATATGTCTATCCTGTAAGGAAACCTATTAAAGGGTTATCTATCCTCAAGGAAGATCGTGAGCTACTGAGTCTAAGGCTAAACCTAAAATCCCTTTGTCAAGTGCATTTTAAGTTTACCAAATCAATCTTATTGGTGATCAAGCAACAAGAAGCATTAAGACTAAGACTCAGTAAACAAGCCTAAAATATTACCCAATATATTAGAAAATCAATTATTAAACTCCTAAATATTGTGTTTCATCACTTCCCTGGAATAAAAAGAAAATGATGGGTTATGAGATCCACTTTTACTAATTCTAATTTAGGAATCTCCCTTATTATAATATGGAAATTATCAGTGATATTACCAACCGACCATATAGGCGGTATCCTGATTAAGTCAGATTTTCAATTAAGTCCAACCAGCCATAAAAGTGGTGTTATTATTTATACATAAACCAGCCATATAGGCGGTAATCATCTGTCACATAAAAATCGGCCATATAGGCGGTGTCACATTATGTCAAATAAATAAAACCAGCCATTAAGGCGATATAACATTTAATCTATATTAAATTATAATTTCCATATTATAATTAAGGGAGATTAATCTAAACTAAAATAATAAAAGTTTCACTCTTCCCCCAGCGGAAATCTAACTACTAAACATAAAAGAAAATACAAGAAAAGAAACTACTATTATTGCTGAAAATAAAAATTACATAATTTAAATTACAAAAAATAAACAAACAAGATGCAATCCTTAAATTCCTTACAAAAACCTAAGGAAAGCATGAGAATACAAATGAAATGGCTTGGTATTTATAAGAAAATCTAAAGGCTTCCACCAATTTTTCTACCAATTGCTCCACCAACAACTCCACAAATTCCTCCACCAAACACTCCACCAAACATGCCACAAGACACTCCCAAAACACTCCACCAAATATGCAAGCATGTTTTGTGGAAGTTTGACAATTGTAAATTTTCATTTTCATTTGTTTATTTTTTGATAATGACTTTAGTAATTACACAAAACACATTGGATTATTCGTTAATTTCGGTCTTGAAAAATTCGGAATTCGAAAATATTTAAAATTTCAAAGTTGTATATCTTTGAGTCTTATTTAATCTGCAACTTGAATCAACACAATCAGATATCGGATGAAAAAGTTATGGCCAAAGTAGCAAACTTGCGCAAAATTGGAATTTAGGACTGCACTTCATGACGCATACAGTAAATTTTTGTTTTTGACCTTTTTTTCTCCGAATTTCATCGTTTTAGCCCCGCGTTGATTCCATTAAGTACCAATATTATTTTTATCTGTAAAATAAATAAAAACACATCAAAACGTTCATAAAACTCGAGAAACTATACAAAATATTAGGTTAAATGAGTGGGAAATAGTGATATAATTACCACTTATCACTTTAAAACCTCTAAATTTTGGTATTTAGTTCAAGAATCACTTTTCTATATTTTTTTGGCACTAAAATGCATCCTCTATCACACCATCATCTCTATTCTACCATTACACTTTCAAAATTAAATAATTCAAGATTTGAGTCATGGATTCTTACCTTTCTTTTTCTTGGTTTTCCTTCACTTCCAAGGCCTCCAATGGTTGTTTCTACCTTCCTTCTTCTTCTTCTTTCCTTCTTCATCTTCTTCTTTTCTTCCTTTCTTCTTCTTTTCTTCCTTTATTCTTCTTCTTTCCCACCTTTTCTCCTACGTTTTTTTTCTTCTTCTTCTCTTTTACATTTTAACTTCTTTATTTCTTTTGTGAATTAGTGAATAGTGGAACCTTTATATAGGGTGGACTTAAATGATATAGGGAAGAGTGTAGAAGAATGTAGAAAAGTGGAGAAAGTTTGAGATTTTGTCACTTGGGTCCGAAATCACTATTCATTCGAATTTTGACCTGCCTTTTTGGCTCATTTCTGGTCCGAATTTGAGAAAATTTTCAACGCGGAAGTTGTAGGTCTCGGTCTGAGCTTTTCGAAAATATAAAATTCATAAAATTCAGAGATCGTATGAAAACGTTATGCCCCAAATGTCATACCCGTACCCTTAGGTAGGGTAGGGGTGAGACGGAGACTTAAAACAGACAGAGTTTCCCCTGTAAAATTGACTAATCCTCCAAATACAAGGAAAAATCTAAATTGAAAATATCATCATATAAATAGGATCTCCATGATCCAACTCAAATGAAATATCCATGCTAAAAGTAAATACTCTCGATATCAAATAAGGCTCAGTGCTATATCCAAATAACAATTTCTCTCAAGAATGACATATCTAGAACTACAATATCAAGACATAATAAAAAACACTCTACTGTTGGCACAACTTTTCTCTACTGGCAGGAAATGATGATGAAACAGCAGATGAAAAGAATGATCTACTAATCTGCTAAATCTGAAATGTTAAAGGAATGGGTAAGCTCACGCTTAGTGCAATGGATTACAACTTAGTGTCGTGGATAAACAAGTAACAAAGCGGATCGAATAAGTCTTTCATAATATAAATAAATACATAAGCTGTAAATCAATATTTCAAACATTTACTTGAAATCATAAATCTCATTTCTCATGAAACTCATTCTGCTCAAGAATACTCTGTAATAATAAAGATGTTTATTCGTATATATGCACACTCTCATGACAATACGACAAAGCTGGCAACATGCAGTGGCGTATCCAGAAAATCAAGTCAGTGGGGGCAAAATTATAAAAACTAAATATAAATACAAAACATACAAAATATTTATATTTATATTGAAATGTGAATATTTTATACATTACAACTGTCCACGATAGGGATGGAAAAATCTGGATCCGAATCCGGAAGCATTTTCATTGCCCCGGGTCCGGACCCGGGTCTACCCGGTCTGGATCCGAATACCCGTTTTTTATTTTTATTTTTATTTTTTAATTATATTATTTTATATTTTTATTTTTATTTTGTCAATTTTATTAGTTTTATTTCAATTCTTTATATTTTTAATTATATTCTATTATATATTTTTTTATATGCAAATTATTTTGTATTTTGTATTATATTTTAATTTATTATATTTAATTATTAATATTTTTTCGAGACCCAGGTCTATCTGGGCCGGACCCGTCCTAATATTTAAGACCTGGATCCGGATGTTTTAATCACAGACCCGGGTCTACCCGGACGCGGATCGTCCGGGTCCGTGCGGATCCGGGCCAGGTCAGGGGCTGTCTGCAATCCCTAGTCCACGACGTGGTTTCATATTTTGGAAACCTTACATGATAGTTCATTATCAATGCTCCAAAATACATATTTGTATATATATGTAACTAAATTATCATTCATCCATTGATCTCCCATCATGTTGCGTAGTCTAGTCTTCACAATATTTATAGCTGAAAATACTCTCGTTACAGTGACAGTGGCAACATCTAAAGTCAAAGTTAATATAAAAAATAAGTAAACTAATAGATATACCTTATCCTTTTTAGTTTGAACCAACGTTGCAAATTGGGACTGATGAGTGAGGTTTTATAATGGGTTTTGGGGAAATTGACTTTTGTAATAATATATATATATATATATATATATATATATATATATATATATATATAATAAATTTATAAAATAATAAAAAAAATTATTAACTTTTTGTGGGGCCAGTGGGGGCAACTGCCCCCACTCGCCCCTTAGTACATCCGCCACTGGCAACATGGGACATCCCCACGACAATAACTAGCATCCGGAGCAAAACTGGCAACATGAGACCTCGTCTCACGACAAATAATCTGGCACATATAAGTACACGGGGTGCATCCTAACATAAAAATCATTTCGAAAACACATGCTCATATATCTCAAATCATGCAAGTTTCTCATATATCACAAACACATGATTTCAACATAATCAATATTCGATCCATACTTTCATAGCAAATATAAACTTTCTAAAAACAAAATCATTTAATGCATTACCTTAAAAATTCATTTAAGAAAATATACATACTATATAATTTTGAAAACATCAATGTTACAGGCTTATCCACGCACCTGGTGAGCTGACTATAGAGAAAAAGACTATGCAGTAGGACCGTCCCCGCTTACGATATCACGATCACCTTTTGGTTTTTAGACTCTCTCATTTTCTTGAGAATATAATTTTTTATCGCCATGGCTTTCCACACGCACACCATCGGGTACTGCTGCTATCGTGTGGCGTCACGCTCCCTCGCCAAGTACAATTTTCACGCGAGCCCCGGCCCGGCTTAGCCGATCTGGTCGAGAAGCTCGTAATCTTGTAACGGCTTCGGCCCGGTGACCTCATGTACAGTTGTTTCAACGGTCTTTCCGATCACTGCAACAGTTTTGGCTAGGGCTTGTGTTAGGGTTTTCATATTGAGAGACATTTTGATTAAAAAATCAAAATTAGGCTTGAAATTACAACATAAAAATTAAATTGAAAAAAAAAATTTGAGGATCAAATTAGAGAAGAAGCTGCTCTTTGTTCTTTCTAGCAGAAGGACTGATGAGTGAAAAAAAAATTAGGTCAAATAAAAAAAAAGGGAGAAGTTGAGGGTTGAAGGTTGCCTAATGTTTATATTTTGAGTTTAATTGTTTATCTCAACCGATGTGGGATATTTTCCTGAACACTCCATCTCACGTGCAGACCGGTCTTTTGCCTGGTTCATGTCACGTGGACAGGTAGTGTGGGCCCACACGTGCATGAGTGTGGCTCTGATACCATTGATATTTTCAATTTAGATTTTTCCTTGTATTTGGAGGATTAGTCCATTTTACAGGGGAAACTCTGTCCGTTTCAATTCTCCGTCTCACCCATACCCTACCTAAGGGTACGGGTATGACATTTGGGGCATAACGTTTTCATACGATCTCTGAATTTTATGAATTTTATATTTTCGAAAAGCTCAGACCGAGACCTACAACTTCCGCGTTGAAAATTTTCTCAAATTCGGACCAGAAATGGGCCAAAAAGGCAGGTCAAAATTCGAATGAATAGTGATTTCGGACCCAAGTGACAAAATCTCAAAATTTCTCCACTTTTCTACATTCTTCTACACTCTTTCCTATATCATTTAAGTCCACCCTATATAAAGGTTCCACTATTCACTAATTCACAAAAGAAATAAAGAAGTTAAAATGTAAAAGAGAAGAAGAAGAAGAAGAAGAAAAACGTAGGAGAAAGGGTGGGAAAGAAGAAGAATAAAGGAAGAAAAGAAGAAGAAGGGAAGAAAAGAAGAAGATGAAGAAGGAAAGAAGAAGAATGAAGGTAGAAACAACCATTGGAGGCCTTGGAAGTGAAGGAAAACCAAGAAAAAGAAAGGTAAGAATCCATGACTCAAATCTTGAATTATTTAATTTTGAATAATTTACACCAACAGTTCCACAGAGAAGGTCTGACAGAGAGAGGCGACCTTCAACTAGATACTCTGCATATAAGTATGTGCTGCTTACTGACGGGGGAGAACTCGAGAGCTACCAAGAGGCTGTGGAAACAGATGACAGAGATAACTGGGAAGAAGCCATGCAAGATGAGATGAAATCTTTGCATGACAATCACATTTTCGAGTTGGTGAAATTGCCAAGAGGCAAACGAGATTTGAAGAACAAATGGGTGTACAGAGTGAAGCAACAAGAACACACTTCACAACCTCGGTACAAAGCCAGATTATTCGTCAAGGGATTCAATCAGAGAAAAGGCATTGACTTTGATGAAATCTTCTCTCCAGTTGTGAAGATGTCATCCATCGGAGTGGTACTCAGCCTAGTAGCAAGCCTCGGCCTGGAGGTTAAGGAGATGGATGTCAAGACCACATTTCTTCATGGGGATCTGGAAGAGAAATTTACATGGAGCAACCAGAATGCTTCAGAGTCAGAGGGAAAGAGGACTATGTCTGCAGACTCGGGAAAAGCCTCTATGGTTTGAAACAGGCACCGAGACAGTGATACGTGAAGTTTGAGTCAGTTATGGGGGAGCGGGGATACAAGAAGACTACTTCAGACCATTGTATTTTTGTTCAGAAATTTTATGACGATGACTTTATCATCTTACTGCTATATGTAGATGATATGTTGATAGTTGGCCGGTATCGATCGAGGATTGATAATTTGAAGAAGCAACTGAGTAAGTCTTTTGAGATGAAAGACTTGGGGCCAGCTAAACAGATTCTTGGCATCAGGATCGACCGTGATCGGAAAGCCAGGAAATTATACTTCTCAAAGAATGAGTACATCGAGAAGGTACTTCAGAGATTCTAGATGGACAAGGCTAAAGCGGTTAGCACTCCTCTTGCTACCCACTTTAGATTGAGTACATAACAGAGTCCCTCTACTGAGACAGGGAAAGAGAAAATGAAACAGGTTCCATACACCTCAGTAGTTGGAAGTCTTATGTATGCCATGGTGTGCACGAGGCCAGACTTAGCACACGCAGTTGGATTGGTCAGCCGGTTTATGTCAAACCCAGGACGAGAACACTGGAATGCCATCAAATGGATCATGCGGTATCTACGAGGCACATCCAAAATGAGGCTATGTTTTGGAAGCAGTGAACCAGTGTTGATGGGCTACACCGATTCAGATATGGCAGGAGATGTGGATACCCGTAAGTCTACTTTGGGGTATCTGATTACTCTCTCAGGGGGAGCTGTGGCATGGCAGTCAAGGTTGCAGAGATATGTTGCACTTTCTACAACAGATGCAGAATTCATTGCAATTACAGAAGATTGCAAGGAATTGTTGTGGATGAAGACATTCGTCCAGGAATTGGGTTTCAAGCAGGAGAAATACATTTTGTACTGCGATAGCCAGAGTGTTATCTACCTTGGTAAAAATTCCACATTTCACTCGATGTCAAAACATATCGATGTAAGGTATCACTGGATACGAGACGTTCTGAGCTCAAAGCTGTTAGAACTCAGGAAAATTCACACCGAGGACAACGGTGCTGATATGTTCACCAAGGTTTTACCAAAAGAGAAGCTTGAAATCTGTCGTGCCATAGCCGGAATGACAAAACTCTCCACATAGTCAGAGTGGGGAGATACAGAGAACTACGATTGGCTTGATCCCAACTCAGGGTACGTAGGAAGTCATACAGATGCAGCTAGGGGTGGATCCTTTTGAGGATCCGGTTTGGATGATTGATGGTCGGCTCAGATTTTGGGGAAATCTTCACCGAGGGGGAGATTTGTTGAAGTGAACACAGCATGCAATGAGCTTGCATGCACCATGCACTGGACGTGTGAAGACAATTGAAGACAACAAATGATGAAGCCAAAATGCACCGAAAGTTGATGGCTGAAGGTTGATGGAATTGTTGACAGAAGGCTCCTCCAAGGCTCCAGCTTGCATCCAACAAGTGACAAACCGTGTGGCACTGTTCACACGATTTGGGCACTATAAATTGAAGTCATAGAGACCATTGTTAGGCATCCCATAACTCATAAGTGAGTGAGAATAGATAGTAAAGAGTGTTGAGAGGTTTTTTGTAAAGTTTTGTAATAAACTTTGTAATTCTTTTGTAGTGTAATAAAAGAAGAATTTTCCTCTCACATCTCCTTTATTATGTGTTTTATCACAACATTGTTGATGAAAAAACCTTCATCAGGCGCAGGAACGGATCTCTCATTAGTTTTGTTGGTAATATAATTTTTTTGTGAAGCCCCCGATAACCAATAACGTCTACTATAATTTTAACGTTTCATTGTTAAAATATTACGTATTCGATCTAGGGGTGTGCATTAATCGGTTTTAACCAATTAACCGAACCGTTCCGACCCATTTTTTTATTACGGTTCGGTTAATTCGGTTAAATCGGTTATTGCGGTTAAATTTTTTAACTTTTTCGGTTATTCGGTTCGGTTACGGTTATGAGATTCTTATAACCGAACCGACCGATTAACCGAAATTAAACCATATATATATATATATATTAGCGCGTGCGAATCCTTTAATTTTTTAGAGTTAAGATAGTCTACATGTAGATATATTTAATCAAATGTTAGTTAGAATCGGTATTTTTAGAATCGGATATGTGATCAAATTAGTGATCCAAAAAATTTAATGCGTTAGTGGTTCGACTGGTTGAAACGTTCCGAAAAAATCGGTAGAACCAACCTACATCATATATAATTTTACTAATTAAAAATTATAAAAAATATATTAAATTTTAATTTATTGGATTGGTTAATAACCGAATTAACCATAACCAACCGAAATATAATGGTTAATTGGTTAATGGTTATGTGTCATAAATTGGTTAAATCGGTCACACTTTTATTTAACCGAAAATTTCGGTTACGGTTAAAAAATCAAGGATTAACCGACCGAACCGACCGATGCACAACCCTAATTCGATCTTGACATCTTGGTTTGTATTTTTACTTTTTCTAAAAGCTATTAGTTTCATTTTAGTGTTTTTGTTTTTTGAATAATTTAATTTGTACTCCAAATCTTTTCCTTAATTAGATACAAATTTACTGAAAGTTAGTTAAAAAAAAAATATTGGTAATTAATGTTAGTGTGATTAGTATTGATTCTACTTATGGCCCTGCGTACAGAGAGAGCATTTTGAGCTAAGAATATTTTAAAAAACCAATTAGAAATTGAATGGGAGAGTAAAGGATGAATGATAATTTATTTGTAGGCATAGAAAAAAACTTATTTAATAATATTAAAAATGAAATTGTCATACAACGTTATAAACATCTGAAAACGTGTATAAAACAATCGTAAATATATGTTGAGTTATTTTAATATATTAAATCTTTTATATATATATATATATATATATATATACTAGTTTTTGCCCGTGCCTACGGCACGGTGTTACAGTATTTGGCCCGTGCCTACGGCACGATGTTACAATATTTGCTCGTGTCTACGGCACGGTGTTACAAAATTAAATGATTTTATTTTTTAATTAAATGATGTCCGTGCCTACGGCACGGTGTTACAGAATTAAATGATTTTATTTTTTAATTAAATGATTTTATTTTAACTTTCTATTTTTTAATTTGAAAATTTGAAAATTTTTAATCATTTCCATCAATCAATTCACTCTCTTTCTTCCAATTACCAATGAAATGATCTGGGCCGTCAATTAAGCCACATAAAGAGAGCCGTTGGATACACTCTCTTTCCTCCAACACCATTCTCCTTTATTATATATATATATATATTATATATATATATATATATATATATATATATATATATATATTTTGTGATGATAATATTTTACTTTAATTCATATTATTTATCAAACTAACCTCTTCTCAATTAAAGATCAGACTCCGTCCCTAATAAGGTGTCACCGAAATCTTGCCTAATAATATCCCTTCTCTCTCGACTTCTGGAGCAATTCTTTGGTATAACAGAGACATGAATGACGTGATATCACCAATAAATTAATAAATGACATGTATGATTTAATATCCATTTTTAAGTTATTTTTTAATATTTTAGCACATGTGGCAATTGATGATTGGATTATTGCACGAATGACGTGGTACCTCCGTTATATTGTAGATTTTCTTCAACTTCAGAAAAGCCTCAGATCAATGGCTTTTAGAAATTTAAATTTAAATATTCCCACCCTTTTATTAATTATATCATAACTTAAAACAGTATTTCTATTATAATCTTATTGTAAATCGAATCTAATCTTTTTGTCAGACAATAGATTAGATTAAACTTTAAATCAGAAATGTAATGAGTAATTAAAAATAATTAGAAATCTAAGTAGTAAAAATAAAATAAAATAAAATATTAGAAATTTAAGTGTCATTCTTTTAAATTCGGATCCTATCCACATATATTTACAATGGTCAATATCTAAATATTTGGAAATTTTATACGTATATTTTGCTCGGAATTAGGATGGAAAAATGTATCACTTATATATTGAAGAAAAACTTATATAAGATACCTGTATTCCAATTATTTTGAAAATAATCATTCAAAATAGAGCGAGAAAAATAACTGGAACACGTATCTTTCGAATTTGAATCCTATCCACATATATTTACACTTGTCCTACATAAATATTTCTCTCTTTAATGATACTAAATTCAGAGGCAACCAGGTAAGAGTAAGGATGACAATGTTCAATATATGACTATTTTGATATATATGAAATCGATATTTAATATTTAATACTTATTTATAATTGAAAAAATTCGCGGTGGGTATTCCTCTCAAAAACTGTTTGAAAAAATAGATATTCGATTGAAAAAATTGAAAAACTAAAAAATTGAAAATACATTAACGGATATCCTATATTCGATAACTGATATTTGAAAAATAAATATATTTAATATATTTATTTATTATCTGAAAATTAATATTTTTTTAATTTTTCAGGTACGTACACAATTTTCAAATCTAAACCTAATTATTATCCATTATATTTCGAATATCTAATTATTTTTTGATGAAATAGTATTCAATTATCTAAAATAACACATCACATATATTACCATCGTCTTCAAAGAATATGATTTGATAACAAATTATTTAAAATGTAATTGATAAATTATCTACTTCACTTAAATTTAGATGGTTGATCCAGTAACGGTGTTTCAAAAAAAAAATGTATTACTATCTCTAGGCAAGAGACAATAATATCGAATTTGGTGACAATAATATTGAAAGACTTGCAACAACAGGTGCACCACTGGGCCCCATAAAATGAAATTTAAAATAAAATAAAAAATTATTTAATCGGGACGGGAGTGGTGAGTTTTTCGTCATTGAAAAAAATACTATAACATCCTGCTCCTGCTGTTCAAAGAAGGAATCTTGATGTTATTTATATTTTATATGTCTTTGTGTTTACTCACCATTTAATAATTTCCAAAAATGGAAACCTGGTTCATCATCCTCATTTCCCTATGCATTTCTGCTCTCATCAAAGCTTTCATCAACCTTGTTTATTCTTCCAAAAAACAAAATCAAAGTTACAAGCTTCCTCCAGGCCCTTCAAATTTTCCTGTCATTGCCAACTTTCTCCTTGTCCGAAAATCTTTAGTCGAACTTACGTCAATCATCCGAGTTCTTCACCAAAAATACGGCCCCTTAATCACCCTCCCCATCGGCTCTAGACCTTCCATCGTCATCGCCGACCGCTCCCTTATTCACCAGGCCTTGATTCACAACCCGGCTGTTTTTGCAAGCCGGCCCCCAGCCACTGCGATTTCAAGAGTCATTAGCAGCCAACAGCATAACATCAACACCGCCGCTTATGGCCCCACGTGGCGCTTCTTGCGGCTTAACTTGACTTCTCAAATCCTCTCTCCTCCGCGTGTCAAATCCTACTGGCGTGCTCGCAAGTGGGTGCTGCAAATTCTGCTAGACCGTCTCAATTCTCAGGCCAAAAATGGTGATCATGCTGTCAGGGTATTTGATAATTTTCTGTTTGTTATGTTTAGCTTGCTAGTTCTGATGTGTTTCGGAGACAAGCTCGATAAGAACAAGATCAGAGAAGTTGAGGATGTTCAGCGTCTGATGGTTCTGAATTTAAAAAGATTTAATGTCCTAAATTTCTGGCCAAATGTGACAAAGATTTTGTTTAGTAAATTATGGGAAGAGTTTTGCCAGATTCGGAAGAAGCAAGAAGATGTTTTGCTGCCATTAATTCGAGAGCGAAGGAAGATGAAAGAAGAGAGATTAAACACACAGGCTGAAAATGATTATGAATTAGCATATGTGGATACTTTGTTTGATCTGCAGCTCCCGGAGGAGAATAGAAAGCTTGATGAAAATGAAATCATGAGTTTGTGTTCGGAGTTTCTTGATGGTGGCACTGCTACAACAACAACTTCATTGCAATGGGTCATGGCAAATTTAGTCAAGTACCCACATGTTCAAGAGAAATTATTCAAAGAGATTAAAGGGGTTGTTGGAGAAGCAAAGAGACATGTAAGTGAAGATGATTTGCTCAAGATGCCATATCTGAAAGCAGTTATTTTGGAAACTTTAAGGCGCCATCCTCCATTTCACTTCCTGTCAGGACATGCTGTGACAGATGATGATACGGTTTTTGGTGGCTACTTGTTTCCGAAAAATGCAACTCTACGTTTCATGGTGGTGGATATTGGGCGGGACCCAAAGATTTGGGATGATCCAATGGGTTTTAAGCCTGAGAGGTTTCTAAATGGACCGTTTGATATCAGAGGGAGTTCGGAGATAAAGATGATGCCATTTGGGGTTGGAAGAAGGATGTGTCCTGGGCTTGGATTGGCTATGCTTCATTTGAACTACTTTGTGGCTAATTTGATTTGGTGCTATGAATGGAAAGCTGCGGATGGAGATGAAGTTGACTTAGATGAAAATCAAGAGTTCACAATGGTTATGAAAACTCCATTGAAGGCTCACATTCATCCTAGATCAAACTAATAAAATTTTTAATTAAGATCTAGTATTGAACTGAATTTGTGTGTTGACCGTGGATATGAGGAAAGCTATCTTTAGTGATTTATTATAAAATCTTGGAGCAAAGACGATGGTATCAAAGTTGAGAAATAAGTCACATGACATAAGATCTACATTAAATATATTCTAAATATTGATTTAATGTTCAGCATAATTCACATTAGTATTGAACCTTGAGCTTGTTTGAAATTGAAGAATTTGTTTACACAAAATCTTGTTTGTGCTTTTATATTATTTGAAATTGTTACCTATTACTCTTTAAAACCGACCAAAATTCATGTGGATGATTAGTAATTGATAAATAAAAATATAAAAATAACTAAATTTTAATCATATATTATCAATGAAAGTCCCTATTGACAATAAATTTCATTTTTGGTGTAGTGTAGGTCAGATTGAAGTACTTTAGTTCATCAAATCTTTATATTAAATTTTTAAAATAATTATTAGAGTAATTAAATTTTAGTTATACATATATCTAAATTTATGCCCATCAGATTATACTATTTTCTTTCTTCTTTAATTAATGTACACACGGGAGCTGCATAGAGAAGATTATCGCCACCGGAAAACTTAAGAATATAATAATTATATTACCTTATTCATTTAATAATCTAATAATATTTTGATATACGTATTAAAATATTAAAAAAAATTATTAACTAAAGGTAAGCAACTCATTCGTTCGTCTTGTACTCAATTTTTTTTTTAATTATAAAAAGCAGGTTTGCTCGTTCAATAATGGGAAGATGAGATCAGTTTTAACCAAAAAAAGAAAAAAAGAAAAGAAATGGGTTCGGTGACCTGAGAATAAATAATATTTAAAAACTCATACGGATAAATTTGTTAGAAAATCACATCATCCAGAAAAAGGGCTATAGATGATCTAATCATCTATTTCATTGAGTTGAAGATTTAACTTGATCCTAATTATTTATTAAATTGACCTTAAAATTATTATAAATATAAAATGATATGATATGCCTATTTTAATTTAAATCTATATATCGAAATTCAGCCATTTATCTAGGTATTCAAAATCAAATTTATATTTCTTTATGTTAGCTCATCCATGATTGGATTAGATGATATCAACATAATTAAATTCAAAGGCGACCATATAAGATTAGCGATGACGACGATGGTCAGATATCCAACCACCATTTTGACATATCCAAAACTGACATGGATAATTACTTATATTAAATATTTACGACTGTTTGCGCAATTTTTCTGCGCGAATAAAGAAAACGTGTAAGGTTCAAACCTCCTGATACAAAGTCCCAGTAAGAGGTGTTTGATTAAGTGAATAGGTCTCCAAGGGGCGCAAGCACACAAATTACAGTACTTAGATTATGAACTAAGAAATGAAAAATAAAAATATGCTCGATTGAGTCTTCATTTGATCGAGGGCTCTTTCCTTCACATGAGTGAGTCTTTTATAGTGGGATTTGTAAACTGCTTGAACGGTTTCGGCCCATAACTTCCTTGCAACTGCTGGGTCATGCTTCCAACCGTTGAGTTGTGCGCCATAACTGCCTGATTCGTGGGAGAAAACTGCCTAACTGCTGCAATCGTGGGATCAACTGCATTATGTGTTCGGTCATCCTGAGTCTCTTGTCGTTCTAATCGCTGTTTCAGTCGTCCTGAGTTCTTTGTCACTCTAATCGCTGTTTCGGTCGTACTGAGTCCTTTATCGTTCTAATCGTCGTGTCATCTAGTGATTGCTCTGATCGCTCTTCCCTTCGTCGCTCTGCTTGCCTTCGTCTTTTACTCCTTCGCTCTATGGCGATTTCGCTCTATGGTGACTTTCTTTTGTCAACAATTGTCCCCCAAATTCACCTAGATTAAATTGGAAATGAAATCGAGGTGAATTTCTTATCAGGTTGATAGGCGTCGGCCTACAAGTCTTCGCGTTGCGACACCTATCTAGGGCGACTTTATAATTTCTTCATCATTTTCCACTCTTTTTCTCGTTCGACTGCACTAATTGAAGATTGGCGCTTTTTCCTCTCGTTCGGATGCACTAATTGCGGACTGGCGTTTTTTCTTCTTGTTCGGGGAAGGCCACTGCACTGATTGAGGACTGGCCCGATGGGCATTCCTTTTCTCTCTCGGCTAGCTAGCTACCCGGTCGATCTGTCAGCATGGGTAATCTCCGAGACCGGGGGGCAGTATCTTCCCACAGAGGAACTTGGTTAGCCGCTGTCAACAGATGTAACTCATCCACAACGTTACATTCCATTTTACAACTCAACCCGTGTGGATGGGCGTTGGCTAACCTTCTTACATTCCATTTCATAACTCATTAAAGAAAAGCTTTTACTTCCGACAGCCCCTTTTCCATACAAAGATTTTCCATTTTCGGCTCTGCTCTACTCCTTCTGTTCCTTCCTCCCTCCATCCATTCTGCTATTGAACTATTCACCATCTTACGACTCCTTCCTCTCACTATCGTCTGGAAATTATTTTTCGTCGGTTTCTCACAGACGGCGCCGAATGTTAACGGTCGATTCTCATCTCAGGGGGTTATATGGGAATGTCATTGTTGGACAATTATGCCCCATAGCATCACTATTTGTACAAAATATGGTGTTGTTGTACAAATTAACTATGTGACAAAGGAAATTGCTCTTTTATCATTTGTAATTGGATTACCGGGATATATAAATGATAAAAGTCCATATGATTAGTTCCGGATTAATAAGATATGAGACAGTTGTAGGCATTGCATTTTTGCATATAAGCCCGATGATGAGTCTCGTATGGAGACACTACCTCTTTAGTTGTGAAAGCCGCGGGAAACGGACGTTGGAAGGGTAAAGTTGGAAATTAGCATTTTGTCAGAGTTAACTCGCGTGTTTCGCTTCGGGTTCGCTTGTTGGATCACTGTTTTTAAAACACACCAAACCCATTAAATCACATCCAAATTAAATAATTAAAACATTTAAAACACATCTCACAAATTAAATAATTAAAACATTTAAAATACATGTCACAAATTAAATTACCTTCCTAAATTAAATAAAATCCATTTCCTAAAATACATAAATCACTTCCCCAAATTAAAAGATTTCTTTATCACATACTAAATTAAAAGATATCCCCTTTAAACACACAAATCTTATTCCTTCTCCAACAAGGTAAAACCCTCTCTCTTGGCCTATAAAAATAACCTTTAACCCACACATTCAACCCTGGCAGATTCACACAAAAAAAAAAAAATCAATCACAAAACAAAAGAAATAAACCTTAGCCGTGAGCAACAAATAAACAAAGAAAAAGCCACATGCCCTAAGCCGTGAACCATTCACGCATCAGCCCACTCTCTCGCCATAAACAAAATCACGCCCAGCCCTGCCTCAATCAACAAACACTCCTCGCCGCAATTCAACGCACAAAAAGGCCACCCAGCTTCACTTCCAAAAATCCCATCAGCGCAATTAGGCCACCTCACGCTTCAGCCAAGACACCTGCTCCCTCAACCACAAGCCACGTTCAGCCTTCACCCAAAGCCAACTTCCCTCGCCAAATCACCCTTGCCTCACAGCGCACCCCCTTGCTTTCACCAGCCTCAAACAAGCCACTAGCCTTTCAACGTCACAAATCAATTCACACACGTTAATTACCCCCTTGACCACGCACTGTCACGCCCTGCACCATAGCCAAATCACCCTTGCCATCATCAGCGCAAAGACACCCCATCAACAACACAAAACACCAAAACCTGCCCAGTAAAACAGTCCAAAAACCGCCCCGAATAAGCCCTCCAAAACCGAGCAACGAGCAGTCCCCAAACTATTCAAAACAGTCCCCATAACCTCACATAAAAACTCCCCAAAACAGTCCCCAAAACTACCCGAAACTGTACCCCGAAACCGCACAAAACAGTCCTTTAATACACCAAAACAGTGATCAGAAACCGCGAGGAAACAACAGCGAAACGGGGTGAAAACAGCAGCCCGAAAAGCGGAACAGCAAGGAAAGACGTTGAGTTGGTGAACCAAAAGAGTTGCGGATCATTCACCCTTCCAACGGACGTGTAACGCCCTTTCGTGAGACAACAAAAGAGGTTAGACCTGAGGGCACCTTCCTACTTATCTTCTTTCGTTTTATTTTATTTATTTTAAAATATTATGGCATGAAAGTCGTTTGAGGCATGATGTGATTGTTGGATGAGCGGGATGTGTGTTCCCTTTTGTGGTATATCGGATGGAAACCCGGACGTAAATTTTGTAGCCGATTCCGAATGGACGGTATTGCGGTCTGCACTCGGGATACAACGCCACGTACCACTTAAGATGCACGTATCTCGTCTCATCCAAATTTGTATTTGAGCATGTCATAGTTCTAGGCCGTTTATTTATTATTTTAAGCATGGGTTAATTTAGTCTTGTTATTTAATCTTCAAAGCATGATTGTGTTATTTAGGCATGTTGTTTCTTCATTCTTTATGCATGATGTTTCGTTTAGTTTATGTTTATGTTTAATTAGTTATTTGTTTACTTTGGTTTAATGGTTCAATATGCTCGTTGTGTTATATTGCGTGGAGTTATTTGGATGAAAACATGTTAGATCTAAGTACCATTGAGCATGAATGTTGAATAGATTCGGTTAGTTTATTGTACAAATCATATCATCACAAGTGACATAAGTAAGGGACCATTCCGAACCCAACGGTTTGAGGTCTTCCCTTGCGAGGGGTGAGTGCGGCCTTAAATCTTTGTCCCGGTTCACACCGGGTGGCGACTCCATGTTATTTCGTACTCCCAACTAGGCCGCGAGCCTAGAACAGCGTCGCCGATTTCTGTTGTCTACAACAGTATTAATCCACTAAGGTTTAATCATTAAAATATCCATAGTCGTAATATTATCGAGATTGGACATCGATAATGTGGAATAGACTAGTATGCGTTATGGGAGCATAACGGCATAGTTCTCATATATTTAAGTATTGGATACTTATGCAAATGTAATAGGAGGTTGTGTTTACCGATGGTACGGAAACAGCTTCGCTCTGGATATACCCCTCGGAATTCCATTGGTAGTATATGACTATGTGTCTATGGAAGTCCGAATCAGGGTAGGTGTATTTGGTCTTAACCTGAGACTTGCATCGCTAATTCTTGCGACAATCAATATACTTTGGTTTTGGTCGTCCATGGCTTTAACAGGTTCTGTGTACGCCTCTTATGGGTATATTGAGAATCGTAGTGTATTGGGTGTGATGTCGAGATGGAAGTATCACTCCAGTCATATGGAGATGATGATCAAGTAGGATACGGAACTGGTACTCTTGTATGCTGCAGCTATCGGGATAATATGACTAGGTCATGTTTATCCGATTATAGAGACTGGTTACCAGAGATCCGATATGTGCTTCGTACGGGGCAGACACAATTCCAGCCCCAAGCCTAACACGTGACATCCGATACTGGATCACAATACGCAATACTACGTATACTACGCCTGATACAGATTACATATTCCTTTAATAATATTTCTGGAGAATTGGGTAGGCACAGTGCTTTGCTAGAAGCCAACCATGTCTTGTAAATCGGTAAAAACGTAACATCGGCCTCGAGCCACTTTAAACCTTTGTAAGAATGTCTCGGCCCACTCTCCTGGTAACTGTCATAGGTTTGCCAGATCGGCTAGGGCCACTTCAGATTCGGCCTTGTAGAATTGCGCATAGAATAATTGTTCCATTTGTTGCCAATTTTCTACTGAGTTGGCTGGCAAGCTGATATACCAGGAGAAAGCCACTCCTGACAGTGAGCCGTGGAATAACCTCAACTTATGAAAATCAGTTGTTTCTCCACACTGAAGGGTAAATCGCCCTATGTGTTCCATAGTGGAAACTTCCCCAGATCCTGTAAACAGAGAAAAATCAGGTACTTTGTGTAGGGGTTTTAGGGGCAGAATCCGGTAACGCAGCGGAAGCGGCGGAAGATCGTATCTTCCGGTTTCAAAACTTTTTCTCGGATTCATTAAATAAACATATTTATTTAATTATCCAATAATCAAATTATGAAATAAAATTCAAATGAATCATATTCAAGTGAATTTACCGAAATGCCCTTACATTGGTATTTTGTCCATTTTAGTCCGAAATTGATCTAATCAATTTTGAATGATTCTAAATCATTTCTAAGATGAACTTAGCATGTTCAAAACACCAAAAGCAACCAAAAATCCCATTTTGACTCATAAGGCCGAATGCACCACAAATGTCCCATTTTGTGCACTTTGTCATTTCATGCATCAAAACACATCAAGATGTAATCCAATGGACATGAAACTTTATATGCATCATATACACATCCAAATGCATAACATATATGAAAAGCCCCAAATTTGGAATTGGTCATGAACCCTAATTTTTCAATTTCATCAAATTGGACAAATTAGACCAAATTGGTTAATCTAATACTTCAATCATGTTTCTTCCATCCAAATCAAGTCTCAACACAATGAAACAACTATAGAACAATTCTAGGTCATTTAAGAGTGGGTCAACAACTCTAAATGGCAACAAGGTTTCCAAAACCATAAAAGAATACTTATAACTACACTAGTCACAAGCTTTCTCCATTATACATGCTCATCACTTTCATCAAAGTTCAAAACCAAAAACATAAACTATAAAAGAAGAAAGAACATCAAAGCAACAAAAATGATGCCAAGTATGTTAGAACAAATTTCCATGTTGAAAGCTTTAAAGAAAGACTTACAAAATCCAAGTTTTCAAGCCTTTTCTCCTTTGGCCTTCAAGCTTTTCTCTCAACTTTCTTTTATGTTTTTTTATGTATATGAACTTCTTAAACCCTAAAAATGAACAAAACAATATATACCTCCTCCAAATAAGCCTTGGCCGAAATTTGGTGAAGAATAATATCTAGATATTATTTTTGTTTCATTAAAGTTACAACTTGTCAACTTGTTTTCTAAATCATTACACTTTAATGAATTATTCAACTAAGTCAACAATTGCAACTTAAAAATATAACACTTATATTTATTTAAGGTCTTGGCCGAAATTTAGCAAAAAATAAAGGAAAAAATATTTTAATTTTAACAATTTAAAATAAATATCCAAGGAAGTCAAATTCAATTTGACAACCTTTTCCTTTAATGTAAAGTCAAACATTTCACTTATAATCATTTCCTAACTTTATCATTTGGTGAGATATTTATATTTTAATTATATTAATCATTTAACAATTAAATAATTAAATAATTAATTAAATACAAATATATCAATATATGTATTATATTTACTTTAAATATCTCAAATACATATATGATGATATATGTCAAATACCTTTATTTGACTATTTATTAATGTGTATTTAATAATATCATATATAAATACAAATACACATTAATTAGGAAATGACGGTTCGGCCGTTCGCATGTATTTTTCGTTTAACGTTTAAACGATTTATAAATAATCATCATTATTCATAAAAGTTGCCCTAGTGCTCTACGAGTATGTTTCATTATTGAGACTCTCTAGATTCAGGTATATCCGTCACGAAATCCAATTTCGTGTCCATAATCTATCCACCCGTAGATTATGACGATCACGGATAATCTCGCTGAATCATACAGGTCGAGGTCATTGCATACGTATAATCCCTCCGTCACAGGTATCCAGATAATCCCAGAGATATAGATGTAAACGTCAAATCTCTATAGGTATTATCTCGTCGACGTATCTATTAGCAATCTCTAAATAACACTCGGAACTTACTTCCGATGTATACTGTGGCCACAGATTTAACAGACTGCTAATAATATATGGACTACCTATGCTCTGTACACAGAACTGACGGATCCTATCTTGACACACACAGGATATCCTGAGGATCGATCCACACCCAACGAACAGGCGGAGGTCTGATCTAAATAGATCGGTGACGTGACTGCCATCTAAGTGTGGAGGATGTCTCATACATCCACAGTGGTATCTCAAGTCGAAACCACTATGCTACTCAACCCGAGAAGATTCTTATTGACGTTGGCGTACCATCCATTAAGAATCTTCGGTGAGCCGTTCAGTGTTTATCCACTATAAACACCTACACGTCTATACGAGTCTCCATAGACTCATGGTTCATTGGGATAAACCATCGGACCAAGTCTCGATATACGACATGTACTGGTCTCAACGGATTTGACTAACCGACCCGTGTTAGCAAATCTTGACCAGGAACTATGTTTGATAATATTCATATAGCAGTGACACTTCCCAATGTCAATTACAAACTAACTTTGTAACTGTGTACTGCATTATATATTATCGGGCCTTTGTCTATATATACATATCACTAAACCACATTTAGTTTCAATCTAATCGTAATCAGATCGAATACGTATATAAGAACAAGAGGTGCAACCATAAATAAGTAATATTATGGAATAAGGGGATGTTCGTATTCATGAATCAGACATAAATACGGTCCGGATTGGCGCTCTGAGCACCACCCCAACAATTTCTCCCACTTGCTCTAGTGCCAATCCACGGTATCATATACACGTCTCAATGTGCATCGTATGCACATGGTCCTCAAAAGCTCACCCAGTACTTAAGAGGTAGGCAACAAAAAAAGTCCGCTATGAAATATCGAGTTTGTCAAACAAACTCTATCGTTTCCCATAGTCACATCATTCATATTTTGTAGAATCTAGATTATACATTAATATGACTCTGATGCTACATCAGTATTGTGCTACAGCTACTGAGTTGTCCAAGTATTTAAGGATCAAATCCAAAATACTATGAAGACAACCGCAAGCACAACACCAATTTAAAACTTCTATTTAAAAGGTCACTATGCAACTTCATAAGTCAATACTTCAAAAGTTGCATTTGATTCCACTAAATAGTAGAATCCTTCGTGACACTCCCACTGCATCTTTTGTGACTCTTTATGACGTAGACTGTCTAACGTCATAATTAGTCTCAAAACTAATATGACCCTAATGGTTGCAGACTATATTCTCCATGAATTAGAAACTCGTTCTTAATATCTCAAAGATCACAAAGAACGTGTTTCAAGATCCATCATATGGTCTATAGGATGTCAAAATAACTCGTAACAATTACGATTAAATCGACATCGATAATCGCACATTATAAAGTATTTATTATGTCATCATCAAATGATACATAAGATTGATTAGACATTCTAATCAATATCTCTTTCGAAAAAGGAATCATCCTTTACGAAAAATGAATACTTTATATAAGACACACAATAACTGTCGAACAGTTATACTAATGTCATACAGATAGCCTTGTTATGTCTTTCATTAGATCATATCTAATGTACGACTAATAGAAGTATCTCACAAGTCTCTTGGTTTTATATCTTATATAAAACTTTATATCGTATATAAAGAGACTACTCCCACTTTTATCACGGAGTAAAGAAGACTTAGGTAAATCTTTTACCTCATACACATCTCATTATTACTATAATAATGACAATGTCGTTAGATATATAACACTAGAAAGTAATATGTACGCTCCCACTAACCCTTCTAATCACATATGTATTCTATATACTTTGACAAGATCAGACAATCTGACGATATCAAAAATAGAGAACACATATTTCTGGAAGACTTATCCGAGTCTACAATAGGCTCTATAAGCTAGCACACTAAACTGCACTGCATTTCAGCAGAACACAAACTCTAGGGCCATTCAGAATGAACTCTTCAAATAAGGAAATCACAACTGATCTCTTATCTGAATAAGTCATCCAAAAACGCCACTTTGCATTCTTTAGCTAAAATATACAGTTTATTATCAACATTAACCAATATATCTTTAATTGTTCAATTAGTGTGACTAGAGATAAGTTTTCTCAGAATCTACAATAGATTGCTGAGTATAACTTTTCTCACTGCTCATACTATAAAGGTCAAACCTTTAATAAGCTCACATTGCTTCCGTTGTGCAAACAATTAGCACATATCATGAACTAATTCATAATGAAAGCGTAATCAAGTTCAAAACTTGATCATAGTAAGCTATGAACAATCTTAGATCTAAGGTTCAATGGTGAACTTCCAGAATCGATATCAAATATCGCTTCCATTAAAAGTCATAGGATAATTTTTCTTCAATAAGAAAACAACGGAACCATTAAGTATCAAATACTCGTGAATGATTCTGTTATCCTATTGGACTTGCACGAAGATGTATAAGGGTTGTTTCATCTTATTAATTACATAGTTCCATTTATAATTTATCATTCTCACATTTGACTTCAATAAGTCAAGTCTTTTCTACAATAGTTAACATCTGATGTTACACACCAAGTAATAAAACGATTTTATTATTACTAGAATCGTAGGAAAGATATTCTATTAAATAGAATACAATATTCTATTAACAGAATAAACGATAAACTTTTACTTATACCTCCGAGGTGTAAGTAATTTCCATTATATAACTATTATATAAAAGAAAGATTGAAATCTCAAACTTTTCAAGATTCAAATTTTCTACCTATACATATCATATATGCAACTGTAGAAAATAATGGAACATTAATTAAAGAGATGAATTAGTGTTACTGGAGTATAACCCCAAGAGTATTGAAACTAATTCGGTAACTTTCAATATCAGACGAATCAAATCATATAAGATTCGATTGCTCCCACTACTCAATTCCATCAAGATGGAATCGTGGAAGAACAATATTGAATATGAATCATATTCACTAAATAACCTTAGAACTAATTGCTTTAAATTCATACGTTTGATCGTATCAAAGATCTTTGAACAGTTCAAAGACATGTTATGAATTTTGAGGATAGAATTCTCTAAAACCTTTAGATTGAATATATTTGAACAAGTCAAAAATGTTCAATCTACGTTTCATCAGAACGGATTGAAAGTACTTGATACTTTCAAGACTTTCAATATGTGTTCCTTCAGAAACACGTAACTAAGTTATGACAATTCATCAACTAAGTTACGAAATAAAGAAAACTACCTTAAGCAATTATTATTTATAAAACTACATACATCCAATGTATCAGTTAAATAAATTTGGTGGTCCAATGACAATCATTGGTTAAACGAGATCTTAATCACTTTCCTGAATACAATATTCATTAAATGGATAAGGATGTGTAGTGTGATCTAGTATCAAACCATCATTACCATACCATACGGAATAAGCATCCAATGCTTAAGTGATTAAACTCATAAAGCACCGTTCTAAATTATTACTTTACCGAATAATTTCTATTATGTTTATCTCTACGTCAATGACACTACTAGTTATTATAAAATATGTAACAATTGTTTATAAAGAACAAGTGACTATCCAATAGTCGCAAGTTCCGATATCAAATATCAAAACAATCGTTAACCAATATTTCAAATAACTAGACGGGAGATCTGGTATTCAATACCTATAGTTGTAGTATTGTGAAAATCGATATTTTCTATACACAAATATACGCATCTCCTTTCTTTAGCTTTACTATTTGCATTCAACTATTCACAACAATTGTAAATAACTGATTAGCAAATTGTGTCAGACACATTACCTCTAAAGGTAATTAAAGCTTAGAAATGTCATTACTAGATAAACAAATACCTAATAGGGCTTTCTTAATGCCAGTCAAGAATCTCGAGACATGAACTAATTCAAGTCAATTCTTACTGCATAAGAAACTATTGTCTCTAAAGTATTACATCCTAAAAGGGATATCTATCTAGATTATTATCTGTTTGACTTAGAAACTAAGTCATTAACCATCTTGATTTTTGAAGAAAATCAGAACAACAGTTCCCGATGGTCTAGACTAATCTAATAATATCCTAGTCTATAGTATCTAGAACCTATTCTAGAATGACTGCAACCAAGAGTCTAGTCAGATAACATATCATAATATGTGTGCAGTAAATAAAAGTTTAATTCTATATAAACAATAGAATAAGGAAACAAACAAGCGACAATTTCCATAATAACATACACACTGCCTAAGTTATGGAATATTTTAAACTTAGCAGTGCCTCCCACTATTTTTACGTAATCCGTAATCCCAACGGAAAGACGAGAATTCAATAAAAATCGAATTCCATAGTGGAAAGAGGACCCCATGAATATATTTCGACTCACAGCAGAGGCACGGTCTCGCCTACATATATTCACAGGTAGACAACTAATTGTCAATCACTCACCAGTGACTCCGAGGTTCCGTCCTGGTCGTTTCTCGTTGTCGCTGCGAAGGCAGGCCCACAAGGAGACGTACCAAGGTTAAACTTGTCAATGATAAACTCAAGTACTTGCGTAACCCTGACAGCTAGGGCACGTTCAGGATTCCGCTTTCGCTTGAATTTATCTAGTATCTAATATACATTCGGCATAAATAAATTTCTATCAGCTACATCCTCACAGCAGAGGCACGGTCTCGGATGTAGTCAACGAAAAGATATTTATAAACCGTATTGACAAGACGGACCAAGAAACAAGTATTCCAAATACTAGTTACTTTAAAACCTTATTAAGCGGGGATATTCCATTAAGTGTCATACAACCTAAATCTAATCAAATTAGATTATAACAAGCATGTATAAAGTCAAGAAAACATGATTAAACATTGAATAAAACAAGCTAATCATTTATGGAGGCCTAGAATCAGACTCGCTCTGATACCATTTTGTAGGGGTTTTAGGGGCAGAATCCGGTAACGCAGCGGAAGCGGCGGAAGATCGTATCTTCCGGTTTCAAAACTTTTTCTCGGATTCATTAAATAAACATATTTATTTAATTATCCAATAATCAAATTATGAAATAAAATTCAAATGAATCATATTCAAGTGAATTTACCGAAATGCCCTTACATTGGTATTTTGTCCATTTTAGTCCGAAATTGATCTAATCAATTTTGAATGATTCTAAATCATTTCTAAGATGAACTTAGCATGTTCAAACAAACCAAAAGCAACCAAAATCCCATTTTGACTCATAAGGCCGAATGCACCACAAATGTCCCATTTTTGCACTTTGTCATTTCATGCATCAAAACACATCAAGATGTAATCCAATGGACATGAAACTTTATATGCATCATATACACATCCAAATGCACAACATATATGAAAACCCCAAATTTGGAATTGGTCATGAACCCTAATTTTTCAATTTCATCAAATTGACAAATTAGACCAAATTGGTTAATCTAATACTTAATCATGTTTCTTCATCCATCAATCAAGTCTCAACCAACATGAAACAACTATAGAACAATTCTAGGTCATTTAAGAGTGGGTCAACAACTCTAGAATGGCAACAAGGTTTCCAAAACCATAAAAGAATACTTATAACTACACTAGTCACAAGCTTTCTCCATTATACATGCTCATCACTTTCATCAAAGTTCAAAACCAAATAAACATAAACTATAAAAGAAGAAGAAACTCAAAGCAACACAAAATGATGCCAAGTATGTTAGAAACAATTTCCATGTTGAAGCTTTAAAGAAAGACTTACAAAATCCAAGTTTTCAAGCCTTTTCTCCTTTGGCCTTCAAGCTTTTCTCTCAACTTTTTTTATGTTTATTTTGTGTATATGAACTTCTTAAACCCTAAAAATGAAACAAAACAATATATACCTCCTCCAAATAAGCCTTGGCCGAAATTTGGTGAAGAAATAATATCTAGATATTATTTTTTTTCATTAAGTTACTTGTCAACTTGTTTTCTAAATCATTACACTTTAATGAATTATTCAACTAAGTCAACAATTGCAACTTAAAAATATACACTTTATATTTATTTAAGGTCTTGGCCGAAATTTAGCAAAAAATAAAGGAAAAAATATTTATTTTAACAATTTAAAATAAATATCCAAGGAAGTCAAATTCAATTTGACAACCTTTTCCTTTAATGTAAAGTCAAACATTTACACTTATAATCATTTCCTAACTTTATCATTTGGTGAGATATTTATATTTTAATTATATTAATCATTTAACAATTAAATAATTAAATAATTAATTAAATACAAATATATCAAATATATGTATTATATTTACTTTAAATATCTCAAATACATATATTGATGATATATGTCAAATACCTTTATTTGACTATTTATTAATGTGTATTTAATAATATCATATATTAAATACAAATACACATTAATTAGGAAATGACGGTTCGGCCCGTTCGCATGTATTTTTCGTTTAACGTTTAAACGATTTATAAATAATCATCATTATTCATAAAAGTTGCCCTAGTGCTCTACGAGTATGTTTCATTATTGAGACTCTCTAGATTCAGGTATATCCGTCACGAAATCCAATTTCGTGTCCATAATCTATCCACCCGTAGATTATGACGATCACGGATAATCTCGCTGAATCATACAGGTCGAGGTCATTGCATACGTATAATCCCTCCGTCACAGGTATCCAGATAATCCCAGAGATATAGATGTAAACGTCAAATCTCTATAGGTATTATCTCGTCGACGTATCTATTAGCAATCTCTAAATAACACTCGGAACTTACTTCCGATGTATACTGTGGCCACAGATTTAATAGACTGCTAATAATATATGGACTACCTATGCTCTGTACACAGAACTGACGGATCCTATCTTGACACACACAGGATATCCTGAGGATCGATCCACACCCAACGAACAGGCGGAGGTCTGATCTAAATAGATCGTGGTGACGTGACTGCCATCTAAGTGTGGAGGATGTCTCATACATCCACAGTGGTATCTCAAGTCGAATGACCACTATGCTACTCAACCCAAGAAGATTCTTATTGACGTTGGCGTACCATCCATTAAGAATCTTCGGTGAGCCGTTCAGTGTTTATCCACTATAAACACCTACACGTCTATACGAGTCTCCCTAGACTCATGGTTCATTAGGATAAACCATCGGACCAAGTCTCGATATACGACATGTACTGGTCTCAACGGATTTGACTAACCGACCCGTGTTAGCAAATCTTGACCAGGAACAATGTTTGATAATATTCATATAGCAGTGACACTTCCCAATGTCAATTACAAACTAACTTTGTAACTGTGTACTGCATTATATATTATCGGGTCTTTGTCTAATTATCATATCACTAAACCACATTTAGTTTCAATCTAATCGTAATCAGATCGAATACGTATATAAGAACAAGAGGTGCAACCATAAATAAGTAATATTATGGAATAAGGAGATGTTCGTATTCATGAATCAGACATAAATACGGTCCGGATTGGCGCTCTGAGCACCAACCCCAACACTTTGTAATTCCTAAGCCACAGATACCCACATCGATCCAATCTGGATATGGCTTCCGATACCTCGGCCGAATTGGCCGTACTCCCAGACTGAATTGGTTTTGAAGAATTTCGGTCATATGTTCTCTCAAATGTCATTGCCATTGAATGACATTGCTATGGGTGGTGTTGTGGTCCTCTCACAAGTGGGACATAGTCGTGATTCTGTCCCTGGGAAATCTGGGGCCCTTGGGGCAACACCACTTCATGTTGTATCATATTTGGCCCTTGGTGTATTTGGCCCTATATATGGGCCATTGTCCCCAGACTATTCCTATCCTCCCCTGGAAGTCGTAAGGACAATGATCCCTTGTGGGGACAATGTTCGGACCAGCCTCTTAACCTCTTAACTTGGTGCATGGGGAGGTGTAGTCCACGACAAGGTTGTCCCACCGTTTACACATTTGGCCATCAATTCGTTTAATGAGCTTAAGTGTTTGGCCTAATTTTCATAATGTATTTTCATATTTTCATAATGTGTTTTACTAGTCGAAGTAAACTTATCTATGATATGAGCATTTTGAAGTCTAACATGCTCGACAACATCCTGTGTGAACTCACCGAACAATGCACGAACCACATTAGGGCTAAGCTCTCGCATAAATTCATATCGACTAGCGTCTGCCAGACCCTCAAAGTGACCCACTACGGCTGGAACGTGGGGCTGGTTGGTTTGCTCCAGTCCTCTTTCCTCCATAGTTGAGCCAGTTTGAGTGTTTATTTTCGGAGGCATCTCCACTTCTTACACCAAGTCTCCCACTGTGGTCGCCAAAAAACTGTTTGCGCAATTTTTCTGCGCGAAGAAAGAAAACGTGTAAGGTTCAAACCTCATAAGACAAAGCCCCAGCAATATGTGTTTGATTAAGTGAATAGGCCTCTAAGGGGTGCAAGCACACAAATTACAGTCATAAGATTATGAACTAAGAAATGAAAAATAAAAATATGCTCGATTGAGTCTTCATTTGATTGGGGGCTCTTTCCTTCACATGAGTGAGTCTTTTATAGTGGGATTTTTAAACTGCTTGAACGGTTTCGGCCCATAACTTCCTTGCAACTGCTGGGTCATGCTTCCAACCGTTGAGTTGTGAGCCATAACTGCCTAATTCGTGGGAGAAAACTGCCTAACTGCTGCAATCGTGGGATCAACTGCATTATGTGTTCGGTCATCCTGAGTCCCTTGTCGTTCTAATTGATGTTTCAGTCGTCCTGAGTTCTTTGTCACTCTAATCGATGAGTCCTTTATCGTTCTAATCGCCGTGTCATCTGGTGATTGCTCCGATCGCTCTTCCATTCGTCGCTCTACTTGCCTTCGTCCTTTACTCCTTCGCTCTATGGCGATTTCGCTCTAGGGTGATTTTCTTTTGTCAACAACGACATATTTTATGAATTTTTGGAAAGAAAAAAATTCCACTATGAGGGGGAGGTGTGACAGATGACGTGATTTTATAACAACAAATACATATTTTACTTTGTTTTATCTAAATTTTTATATCAATTAGGTTGAACTTGAAGTTCAAATGACAAATTATCGAGTATATCATATAGATTAAGTGATAAAAATCACTTATAGAAAATTTCTTCAATTTAAAAATTAAAATTTATCAAGCAGATACCATAATTATTATTTTATGTTGGAAAATTGATGTGAATAATTATCATTTATTTCTCAATACTAGAAAATGAATTTAGAGATGACAATTTTTTTATAACAGAAAAATATGTCGCGAAATGTATTGTCATAAAATGACTTTGAATTTATAATATATTTGTGGTAAAATTATATCTGTCTTTACTAAGTAATGAAGCTCATGGAAATTACTTCTAATAAAATACTTCTTATAATAATTTTTTTTTTAAAAAAAGATGATGTATGTCATTAATTACAAAACTGTCATAAATTTTAGATTATATGATATTTTTAAAACCGTCATAAAATGATTTTTTGATAGTTTTAAACGGTCTTCTCTTCTAAGCTAATTTTTGCAATAGTTTCTGGAAAATAAAATGTTGTATATGGGTCTTGAAGTACAATATGTTGCAAAATATCTCATTTTTTTATTACACATTATCATTCTTGTAATTGCTCATGACAAGCTTGAAGACGTGGAAATGATATGCAAACATATATAATTGTGCAATAAACAATAAAGTTTTATTAAAAAATATCAACATAATTAATAAGATATGTACATGACGGAAACATACATATACAAAATACATTCACTATATGCAAAGACAATTCACAAATACATCAAAAAATTTATCGATAAATTAACAAATGCAAATGCTACAAACATATTAAAATATATATATGTTTTTTTTGTTTAAACCTGTGGCAGGCCGAGCCCGGGCTTAATATGCTAAGCCCGACTCGACCCGAATCCGAACCAGGCTTCTAAATCTATGATCCGGCCCAAAATTTTTTTTATCACAACTTCACTTATCGGCCTGATGATACTAACCAAAAAGATATTCCAAAATATGTCGCAAAATGTATCATGAAAACATGATATTATTGTGTCAAAAATGACTTTGAATTTATAATATATTTGTGGTAAAATTATATCTGTCTTTACTAAGTAATGAAGCTCATGGAAATTACTTCTAATAAATTTACTTCTTATAATAATTTTTTTTTAAAAAAAAAAAGATGTATGTCATCCTTTAATGACATTACAAAACTGTCATAAATTTTAGACTATATGATATTTTTAAAACCGTCATAAAATGATTTTTTGATAATTTTAAACGGTCTTCTCTTCTAAGCTAATTTTTGTAATAGTTTCCGGAAAATAAAATGTTGTATATGGGTCTTGAAGTACAATATGTTGCAAAATATCTCATTTTTTTTATTACACATTATCATTCTTGTAATTGCTCATGACAAGCTTGAAGACGTGGAAATGATATGCAAACATATATAATTGTGCAATAAACAATAAAGTTTTATTAAAAAATATCAATATAATTAATAAGATATATACATGACGGTATTCCTCAATCAAGATAGCCAAATTATAAGCTGAAACTTTATTTATTCAAATGGTCTAATAGATTGTTTACTATTAATTATCTTATTGATCAATGAAGCAATAATATCACATTGATGAGAAACATTCATTGAAGATGAGCCTACTTATTAATGAAGAGTCAACGACTTGAAGAAACCTATATGCATTTTACTCTTTTTTCTTCACTGATTTTTTCCTAATAAGAGTTTAATAATGCAGCATTACATCTTTTTAAATTTTAATGAATTATATACTCTTTTTTCGCCAATCCTTTTCTCCTTGATTTTTTACTAACAAACATCGGAAGTAAAAGTGGCAATGGACCAGGCTTTGATAAGTCCGGCACGAGCCTGACAAAGAAAATAAAAGCTCGGGTCCGGGAAAAGTCTGGCCCGACTCGGACTGGGCCCGGACTTTATCCGGTTTTTATTAAAATAAAATTAAAAACATACATATACAAAATACATTCACTATATGCAAAGACAATTCACAATACATCAAAAATTTTATCGATAAATTAACAAATACAAATGCTACAAACATATTAAAATATATATATGTTTTTTTTGTTTAAGCCCGGGGTAGGTCGAGCCCGGACTTAATATGCTAAGCCCGACTCGACCCGAGTTCGAACCAGGCTTCTAAATCTATGGTCCGGCCCAAGATTTTTTTTATCCCAAGCTTTTCTGCCGTCTCTAATCAAAAGGGAAGTATTATGTTATGTTAATGTCCACCCATGTAATTTTTAGTTTTCCCAATGTCTTGAGATTTCCCACTATCTTATATTAATTTTCATTTGATGATCCATGTTATAAATATATCATTTACTTGATTTCCCACTATCTTATATTAATTTTCATTTGATTGTACATTTTCTTCATATTTATGGATCATTTACTTTAATTTAATTGCCGTGGTTGGAAATAAATATATAAAAAGAAAGGCTCACTTTGTTTGTAAGCACTTGAAAGATTAATAATAAATTAAGGGATGAAATAATGAATTCACATGATTGAAAAATATTCGTTATATTTTATGATTAATCATCAGGATTAGAAAACTATAAAAATAAGACTTACTTTCTTATTTATACACACTTGAAAGATTAATAATAAGAGATTGAAAAAATGAATTTATATGACTGAAGAATATTTGTTATACTTTGCATTTACAATTTCTTAAAATTTTCAACCATTTATTACATTACTAACTTCTGGATATGTAACATTATTATTCAAAACAAATACATAAACCTCGAACTCTCTTCAAAATACAAAACATGTTAATCTGATTCAAAATCAAAAATCTGTCATGATTCCATGATACATATTAATCTGATTCGAAATGAAAAATCTGTTATGATTCTATATATTGTACCTAAAAATTCCAATAAGTTATGGGGTTATAATCTTTGGAAACATCCTATATACAATGACAATGGACCAAACCATCATTTTAGAACAGCCTCTGGGCGATGGCCATGGCCTAATACTACAAGCAGTATTGAAACCTAAGTTGATATAAATAGAAACTTTAAAAAGAGGCATAGTTTATTAAATTTAATGAGATAATGATTCCGGATAGAACATAATGATATCAACAAATCCATATAACTGACCTCACATAATAAGAAAATACTTTTATTTGGTGGTTTGGTTTCGTTAACCCCCGGATGGACTGGAAATTTGATTCCTTTGTGATTGTCTCAGCAACCTGGAGGGTTTAAGAAAAGAGCAACCAAAGAGAAACAGAGTTAGAAAATCAGTGTGTGTATCCACCAATCACAACTTCACTTATCGGCCTGATGATACTAACCAAAAAGATATTCCAAAAGCCCCAACATATCATGCCTTGCACTACAGGTTACACTGTTACAGTCAATCCCCCTTGTAGCTATCTATGTTTTTAAAATCCATAGAGCGCATAGAACAGTTTTTAATTTTCTTTCCTTTTTTTCTGAAAAACAATCAATCAATCGTTATAATCGATTGGAATTACAGTTGCTGCTTCCAAACAAAGAGAAATACTTAAATCTCCTCCCAGTTAAAAGGTTACCATTGACTCTCATATTCTAAACATACAAACCCTATAAAACAATCAAACCTATATCTTTACTTAACATTCAGTTGTTCTCGATATATGCCTTACCATCATACCTTAATAAACCAATTAACAGTCCACTGCTACGCCAGAATGGAAACTTGGCTCATCATACTTTTCACAGTCCTCGTAAGCATTCTCCTCAAACCCATCTTCAACCACATTTCTTCCACCAAAAGTCCCTCACAGAAACTCCCTCCAGGCCCATCTACTTTGTCCATTATTGGCAAATTCCTATGTTTTAACAACTCCATTGGTGAACTCGAGCACATGCTTCAGTCCCTCCATGGCAAATTAGGTCCTATTGTGACCCTCCAATTCAGTTCCAGCCCTTCTATCTCCATTGCTGACCACTCTCTTGCTCACCAAGCCTTGGTAGAAAAAGGTTGCCATTTTTGCTGACAGGCCCCCTGCACATGATGGTAAAAACCTGAGCTATATCAGCACATCATTCTCAAGGTTTAAAAATACGTGGCGGCGCCTCGAGGCGGCCGGCTATTGAGGCACGAGGCGGACCTCCTCGATCCGAAAATCGAAAAAATAATTAAAATAATAATATCAGGATAATAAAAACATGTTAAATCCAAAATACATTCATTTCTTCATAATTCATAGTATGTTCAAAAAACTATTGATAACTAATTCTTAAATAAGCTATTATTTGTGTCTAGCGGCATGAAGCTTGGGTCAAAATCTCTCTCATCATCAGATGGGTCATCCTCCAAAGAACCTCTTTCACTTGTATTGTCTTCATCCACTAATTATGGAGCTTTTCCTTTCCCTAACAAATAACATAAAGTCATATTATTTTTTAATTTGTATTATATAAATAAATATTATTTGTAAATATTAACTTACTTTGGTCTCTGCTCCTTTTTTGTGCAGTTGCTCTACTTCCACTCGGTTGTTCAATGGAAGTATTCTCCACAAAGCTTTCTCCGGCCACCCATTCATCATCAAAAGACAACTCATCCTCAATCAAAGGATCATCATCCGATTGAAATGAATGTTTTTCATGTATTTTTGCTTCAATCGCATATTGTACATTATGTACATTAACGAGTTCAATTTCTCGGTGGATAATCTATTTTTCTTCTTTGTATGAATCTATAAAATATTTATTCAAATTATCATAAGTTGAATAAATTAAGTATTCACAAGTTATTAATTATTATTAGATCATACCATATTAAATGTACTCCAATTGCGTTCACACCCCGAGGATGAGCATGTTAGACTTAAAATCTTTATTGCTAAAGACTGCAGTTGAGGAGTTTCATCGCCGTATGCTCTCCACCATTCAGCTATAATAAAATTGAATATACACTTTTCAAATTCATATAATATCTTATAGTGAATAATAACACAAAAGTGATAATTCACATACCAGGACTACGATTGAAGACGGTGTGTTTAGCATTACTGAGGCCAAATAATCCTTACCTATTTAGAAAGGCATCCGCTTGTATATCTGCCGCATATTGATCTTCAGGATTGGGCAACAGTTTGGCCATGCATAAAATAAACCCACGCTTAATCTCCGGATGCTTGGAAGGAGGATTGTCTGCATACTAGATTTAAGGATTCAAAAAATAGGCAGCCACATGCAATTGGCGGTGCAACTGAGACTCCCACCTATCATCAATTATTTTCCAAATCTCCTTGTATGCACCAGCCTCATTTCCCAATTTTTTTGCTATCTCCTCTTTTACTCTATCCATGGCACCATATATAAATCCCATATGAGGAAATTTTTCGCCATCTGTCATCCTCAACACATGAACTAGAGGTTTGGTTGTTTTCAATGCATAAGCAACACAAGTCCAAAACCTATCACTCAAAATTGTTTTCTTCGCATCTTTCCCTTCTGACTTCTTAGAGAAAGTAATGTCATTCCACTCATTTGAAGTAAACATTTGCTGCAAGGGTTGCTTCAAACCATAGATACTTTCTAATGTTAAGAATGCAGTTGCAAACCTTGTCGGAGCGGGGCGAACTAAATCTTTCTTTGTGAAACTTCTCATTAAAGCCAACACCGCTCCATGATTGTAAATAACATTACTAACCTGTTAAATGACATTAACAATTACGAATTTATGATGTGAAATAAGAAGATATTTAAAAAAATATGTAAGTTTACATTTTTCGCTTTTAACAAGGCATTTTTATGTTGAGGTAGCCTTCCAATATCTTCAAGCATTAAATCAATACAATGCGCCGCACACGGCGTCCACCACAATCGTTTCCTCTTTTCCATTAAAAGTTCACCTGCTTTCTTATATTAATTGGATGCATTATCTGTAATCACTTGAATCACAATGTCTTCACCTACTTCTTCAACAACATCATCAAACATGTTGAAAAATAAATTCACATCCTTCACTACATCACTAACATCCACAGATTTAAGAAAAATAGTCCCAAATGGATTGTTCACAAGAAGTTTACCAATTGTCTTTCTCCCATATCCTTCCACCCATCTGACATAATGCTCACCCCTGTTTGGCTCCATGTTTTCTTTACTTCATCAACAACTTCTCTCGTATTTTCTAATTCCTTTTTCAATATAGTTGTTGATAACTCATATGGGGTCGGTGGTTTTAGTCCACTGCCAAAATTTCCAATTGATCGCACCATATTGGCAAACGATGGACTACTAGCAATATTAAAAGCAATGTCATTCTCATAAAAAAACCTATCAATATCTTGTATTGTCTGATCACGAAGATCTTGAACACTTCCTTGTGAAGGGCGTATCGGATTGTCCTCCAACTCTCCCTCTTCAATATTCACCACAAATTTATCCATTGGCCCTCTAACGATTCTCTTTGATATACTCCCTTGTGAACTACCAAAAGATGAACGGCGTAGAGAGGCACCTTCATCAATTCTTTCTTCTCGATAAAGTTGTGCAACCTTTTTTGTATCTTGTTTTTTCTTCATGAATTCATTTATCTCAGATTGTACTTCTGGAGGAACCATAGTACATGGCGCGACATTACCCTTAATACCCGCAAGATGTTCTTTTATTCTATACACACCCCCTTTGATTGTCCTAGTGCAAAAATTACATTCAATATATTTATATCCTCCATTTCCATCTTCCGCAGTAACTTCATGCCCGTACTTCCAAGCCGGATCTGTTCGAGTCGACATCTTACTATCTAGAACACAATTCAGTAAATTGCCTATAAGTCTACAACACGATTCAGTCAATTTAAACTACATGTAACCAAATGAAACCACAAGTTTACCTACAACACAATTGAAACCAAAAAAAAAAATTAAACTACATGATGCTACAATTTAATTCATTGTCATTAATAAGTTTATTGTCAACAATTTATAAATTTTATTGTCAATAATGAAATCAACACTCAGTTAATTCACTGTCATAAATTTTATTGTTGAACACTGTCGAGAGAGAGAGATGACAGAGGCAACAAAGAGAGAGGGAGAGCCGAGATAGAGAGATGACAGAGGCGAACTAGGGAGAGGGAGAGCCGAGAGAGAGAGATGACAGAGGCGAACCAGATCTGTTGGAGCCGAGAGAGAGAGAGACTAGATATGTTGCCTTTGAGTAACTAGGTTATGTTTTTTTTTTAATTTACTCAGAGAAGACGATTTGTTGCCTTCAAACCGTTTTGAAGGCAACAAAAAAAAATTAAAAAAAAAAACAGTTTGGGCCTGAGGCGGCCGCCTCACGCGCTGAAAAGCGGCAAATTAGGTATTGCCGCAAGAGGCGGGCGCCTCGACGCGCCTCGACGCAAGGCGGTGACGCGGCACCGCCTCTCGCCGTATTTTTGAACAATGATCATTCTATGGTCCTACGTGGCGCATCTTGCGGCATAACCTCACAGCAGAAATTCTTCATTCATCTCGCATAAAATCCTACTCACATGCACGCAAATGGGTATTGCAAAATCTCCTGGAGCGCCTCAAATCCCAATCCAAATCAGGTGATCCAGTCTATGTGAAGGACCATTTTCTACACTCCATGTTTGGCTTATTAGCTCTGATGCGTTTTGGAGACAAGCTCAAAGAGAAGCAAATCGGCGAAATTAAGAAAGTACAGCGTCATGTCCTTTCTTGTTATGGTAGAGTCTATATGTTTGATTCTTGGCCAAGATTGTCTTCTGTAAACGATGGGAGGACCTCTTACAAGCTCGACAACAACTAAAAGATGTATTAATACCTATGATAAGTCAGCAAAAGGAGTTGAAGGAAAGGAAGTTACGTTCAGTTCAAGAGGAACAGAGCAAAGAAGAATATGTCTTAATCATATCTTGATACATTGTTAGACCTCCATTTCGCAGAAGAGACGAGGAATCTAGAATTCTAGATGAAGATGGAATTATGGATCTGTGCTCCAAATTCCTCAATGCAGGAACTGATAGTACAACCACAGCATTGCGGTGGATTATGGCAAGTACCCACACATACAAGAAAAGCTATTCATGGAGATTAGAGGGATTGTAGGAGATGTAAAGGATGTGGTGAAAGAAGATGATCCACAGAAGATGCCATACCTAAAAGCAGTGATCTTAGAAGGTTTAAGACGAAATCCTCCAAGGCCCTTTATGTTGCCCCATGCAGTATCTGAAGATGTGTTGGATGGATAAGTTGTGCCAAAGAATGGGACCGTGAATTTCTTGGTAGGGAAGATGGCAAGAGACCCTAAGGTGTGGGATAATCCAATGAAATTTAGTCTTGAGTGATAAGAGAGTGTTTAATATAATAGGAAGTAAAGAGATTAAAATGATGACATTTGGTGTTAGAAGGAGGATTTTTCCTGGACTAGGTTTAGCTATGCTTCATCTGGAGTATTTTGTAGCAAATTTGGTTTGGTGTCTTGAGCGGAAGGCTGAGGATGGAGATGAGGTTGATTTATCAGAGGCATGAGTTTTCAGTTGTCATGAAGAATCCATTGAAGGCTCATGTACGCCCCAGACTAAGATAAAGGTTTCGACAGTTTACTTTCATAAGCACACATTTATGGTATTTTCTGGTATCAGGGAGAATGGTTGGGATACTAGAATTGTGGTTAGAAGCTTCCCTAGGAGTCCTTGGAAAGCAATTTCTAATGTGTTGCCTTTGTTCAAGGTTCATGCTCATTTAAGTCTAGGTGATGGAAGAAATATTCGTTTTTGGGAAGATTGTTGGAGAGGCAATGAATCATTTTCTATTATGTTTCCTAAACTTTATAGGATTTCAAGTGAGTATGGATTATCTAACAGAAGTAGATGGGAGTCTTCTTGGAACCTTAATTTCTTTAGAAATTTGAATGATGTTGAAGCTCAGGAAGTTGCTACACTGCTTCACTTGATTGATGGTGTTTCTTTGATTGATTCTGAAGATAGCAGAACGTGGATTTTTTCCTGTAGATCGTTTTTTTAGAAACTATTGGAAGTGGATTCTTCTCCTATTTTTACTCCAGCTAAGTTCATATGGAAGTCTAAAAGTCCCTTCAAAAATTCAATTCTTAGTCTGGCTTGTGGCTTTGAACAAAGTTAACACTGTTGACAATATTCAGATTTCAGAGAAGATGGCATGCTCTTTCTTTATGTCCTCAGTGGTGCATCCTATGCAGAAACAATGGAAGAGAGTATGGATCATTTATTTATTCATTGTCATTTTTCTTCTCAGTTATGGTTTAAACTTTTTTGGGAAGCTGGAATTAGATGGGTATTATTTGAACATTGTTCTGATCTTCTGGTGCATTTTCTTTACTCATTTAAGGGGAATAAGAGAGCAAAGACTTTATGGAAATGTGGTATTATGGCTGTTTTTGGGTTATTTGGTCAGAAAGAAATAAAAGAACTTTTGAAGATGACAATGGGGCAGATGTTTCAGAGCTTTGGGATAGAGTGCATTTTTAGCTTCTTTATGGGCTTCAATTTCAGACCATTTCAAAGGAATTTCCTTGTCTACTATTACTGGAGATTGGAAAGTAGTAGTTGTCTAAGTGATTAGCTGTGGGTCTAGAATTGCCTTTAAGTTATTTTTCCTTTTTCATTTTAGTGGATTTCTTATCCACTAGCTTTGTAATTCTTATTTTGCTTAATAAAGTTCTTGTTTCCTATATTAAAAAAATATGTTAAAATTTAAGTATGATGTATTCGTTAATTGCTCCGTACGAATTTACAATGGAGAAACTCGTGTTCGTTGTAAGATCACTGAAGGAAAAGTTGGTCATAAATTTTGAGAGTTTGCTCCTACACGGAAACGAAGACTTTCGAGAACAAATATTGGACCGGGAAGAAAAAAAGGGGAAAAAAAGTCAAGTCTATGCGCATATGGCACGCAAAGGAAATCCTATTTCGTTAAGAAATAACACTATAGCACCTAATTCCAATAACAAATGGCTAAATAAATTGACATCTAACTGGAAATAAGCTAATTCGGAAGCTCAAGTACAACTATTCGATCATTCTTTGTTTCTATGTAATTATTCACTTTGACAATAAAGGATTTCAAGAAATTGAGAGGCTCCACGATTTTATAACGGATGGCATGCAATCATGCTAACACAACTGTGCACAAGCCATTTTCAAGAAAGAGAGAACTGCCAACTTAAATTATGTATCCAATGACAGAGACATGAATGCCAACCTCTAATAAATCTTGGTCTGCAAGCAAACATTAGCTAATCCTTCCAGAGTCGGCTTTAAATCTGTTCTGGATTTTAAATCAATCTAGAAACAGAAAATTTCCCTAAAAAGGCAAAAGAAATGTTGAATCAAACTGAATATGTCAGAAGATTGATTGAAATCTTTAATCTTTTATATATAAGCAAAGATTAAGCTCACCAACTAATAGATGATACATCCTCTCGTTGCTATGACGAACACTGAAAGCACTCCTTATGGAAACATGAAGATAGCACTGCCATTGACCAATAACATTTTAGATAATTATTACGTTGCTGTTTGACAATATTGGGAACTAGAGCTGAACATTCAAGTGCTACTACTGAAATGATAATTGCTAAAATTCTTGAGATGAAAAATGAAACTTGAATTTTCTGATGATCTGACTGATAAATCTGACAGATAATTTAAAATATGAAATTGATGATAAACTGTCTTTACATTGAAAATAAAAATATAATTATTTGTACGCAATATGGTGATGCTGATGATAGTAATGAGAATAGTGGCAATGAAAAAATAGATAATCTGGCATCACCAAAGTAAAAGAGAGACTGAAATGATCCAAAGTATAAAGTAAAATACCTGTATTTATTTTTTTTATTATTTTTTTAAAAGGTAAGGAATGGGCAAAGCCCAAAGTTAATTTTTTTATCCCCTTGCCTACCCAAAATTCGAACTTTGGTGATAAGGTAAATAGAGCTACTTGAAAACCACCAAGCCATGCCCCTTGGGGGCAAAAATACTTGTATTTATAGTAGTAAGTATGGGGATGACTAAAAGCGAACAAGCGGTCAACAAGAACCAGGGTGATCTTATTACTTTATCCCGAACCAGTCAACAATCCAAGTCAAATAGTTAGATGAGTTTCTCTAATCATTAACATATTCTATTGAAATTCTTCTAATGTGAGTTTCACCGATGAATATTGGGATGCCAACGGGAACAGACTAATAAATTGTAAGCAAGATATAGAAATAACAGTGGTAATTTTCTTCCTCTAACCTGAATTAGTCAACAAACCCAAGCCAAATTTAGGAAGGTGTCTCCCAGCACAATCCTCACTCCGAAGAGTTGAGCTTAGTTTGACCATTACTATTAGACTGATGCAAACCTCTAAGTTGAGGCTTTAAATTATTATCATTTTAGACCATACTGTCTCAAATGTTTCCTTTCTTGTACAAGTATAATGTAATATCATAAAAGGAAAGGACCAAAAGAAAAAATCTCCATCACAGGGAAGTGTACCAACTTCACTGCTACTGGCAACTTGATTGTTTAGCAATAGCCAATTAACCACTTAATTTCTCAAATAAAATAGAAGTGCACCAGAGAAAACAGATGAAATAAATACCTTTAGAGGTATGAATGTTGGTTCAAATGCAGCCGGAAGCAGATATTACAGATTTAGACATGATCAAAATAAAAAATAAAAAATAATAAATAAGTAGACAAAGAGGGGCTTACACTAAACAGAATCGTTAGAATGCAGCAACTTCTCAACTTCTGAAGTTTCGATTTCCTCTGACTTGTTCTGTCTCTTACAGAAAGATATATTGCTTCCTTCTAACATGCCTATAAAGGAAAATCATGCACATACTTCATATACGTATGCATTTATTTCCGCTTTTTCTCTACCTTATCTGGCCCCATCATGTCACCTAAGCTGAAATGAAATAAATAAACCAGGCCAGGCAACCAGAGCACAATCATTTCTTAGCAGAGCAGTTAGCCCAAAAGGATCCTGAGCAATTGAGAGTTTAAGGTCATGGCTCTTCCTCCAAGAAGGAACCAATCACTACAAGTTTCACCCTCCCTTAATTGTGGCTAATATAGGGAATCTGATCTTCATAAATTCTGTACAATCAGGCACACGAGCTCTCTTAGGATCATGTATGGTATGGTTGGTCTTTCAAGAAACCTTAATCAACAAATCAGGCTCCACCGGGGTCTCTCAAATATTTAACCCCAAGAAATTAATGATTCTTGTATGACAGTGCACAATACAAGATCGTGACGACGTGTCCTCAATTCCAAGCAAAACCCTCCACCAATATTCTTATATCCTTCTTAATATTTCCCCGTTGTATTCATAAACTAGATTTCTTGAAAAATTATAATGCTTGGGAGAAAACAGAACTCAAGAATTATAATTAGACCTCCCTCAGTCAAGCTCAAACTTTGAGCAACTTCAGCCACTGCATCTTGGTCAACAACTTTTTTGAGTGAGATGTCACTTAGCTCTGCCTGTATAGCCTGTGAGATATCGGGATATACAATTTTTGTCAATTTCTCATAAACTTTGTTCTCACTGCCTGCAGCTAAGATTATGAATTACCTTCACTTTAAACCACATACATTGAGATGAACAAACTTGGACAACCAGACACATCAATTTTGAAGTTTCCCACCAATTTCACGCACCAGAATACTTGAGTTGTCAACAACACGTTTGCTTCCACAAAATAAATAACTCCACAATTCATGTCTAGGTTCTGGTTTCAGAGGTTTTAGTTGTTTACGAGGATCTGAAATTACATATTTACTGCACATCTCCCTTGCTGGCTGGACATGCTTCCACCAGAAATCATAAAGTGCCATTTTCATAACATCCCAGTATTCTAGATCTCGGTATATTCTGAAGAGACTGCTACCATTAGGAGTCCAAACATAAAAGTCCATCCAATCCTTGTCTAAGATTTCCATTAAACCCTGCGCTTGTGGAATATAATAAAGAGGGATTCGCTTCCAAGGGGAAGCTCTCGTCATATCCCCGTTAAAGAAGGGGCACTTGATCTCTAGGATTCCACAGGAAGGCAAATCATAACCAAACCTATCAACCAGCCCGTCTGGTGAGGCTGCTAGCCAATCATCATCTGTGCTTTTATCACTGTAGACATGAAATTCTGTAAAGTAAACAGTATTTCCTGTTAACAACTTGTATCTTTCAAGAGCTTCCTCTTCTTTGATATTGCTCCAACATGTTGCTAGGTTACCTGAAAATGGCTCAATTGCCCCAATTTTCTCTAGCCAGAGCTGAACTCTCCTGCGAGGCCAAAAACCAATTGCTCCAGCAAAAGTGCTAGCCGTGAGCTTGTGCTTTCTAAGTTTTTGCCAATTTTTGAACCAATGCTGAAGACTACTTGACTGAAGAATAGAGTGAGTTTCACCAGATACAAATTTCGGAGAATCGCCGCTACGGCTTAAAAAACTTCTAGAGGGGTCACTAAAAGCTTGAAGATTTGAGGAAAGCTTTTCACTACCTGGTCCTAACAAATTATGAGTGCTGTAGGTTCTCCAATTGCAACAATCACCAACAAGAACACCGATACTATAGCTACTTCTGCACTTGTTATATGAAAGTCGAACGACAGGGGAAAAGCAAGAAGCAAATTCTTCTCTGTCCAATGAATAAAAAAACAGTAAGTACCAAAGACATACATCAGCTGAAAATGAAAACAACAAAATCACCAAACTGAAGATATAAACAGTATAGATTCTCCAATGATTACATAACTAACTCAACTATTAAGTGATCCCCTTATTTCAATAAATAAACGGCAGCATCAGAAATGTTTTTTCTCCTTAACATAATAGACAATAACAAACAATATAAAACAAAGGGGAAAAAAAATCAAACATTACTTAGCAAATAGAAATACCATAAAACCAATGTGACAAAATTGTTTTTTTTTTCCCGCAGCATATATATATATTATATATTGTCAGCAAGTAAACAGTAACAAATTATTCTACCATATAGCTTCATATTCAAAAGAAAGTAAAAACAATAATAATAATAATAATTCAAAGTTACTGTGAACGTAAAGATAAGTGAAGAAAAGTGAATTGACTGACCGTAGAAGCTTGTGAGAGCTACTACGATGCATAGATGCTCTACAAAAGGAGAGCAGAGAGAGAGTCGGAGAGCCAGCGTGATATTGGGTTCTTATAAATTTTTTTTTTTTGGATATTTCACTCCATATTTTCTCTGTGAAGCAAGGAACAAAATATAAAGGGAAACGGTTTTGGTCGTTTGGAAGAGAGGGGTTTAGGCAGAGCCAATAAGGGTTTTAGAGACCACATGTTTGTTTCCTGGATTAGGTTTAGCCTCCACCCAGGACGGAATCCCCTCTTGACAATCATCATAACTCCATTCCTCTGCCGAAACCAAACATCTAGCCTCTGGTGTGAACTAGCAGACGGTTTGGCATTTGCTGCTGCAATTTATCCACCAGATTTCCAGCATAGTAAAACACTGAAAATAATATCAGAGCCACAGCCACGAGTGGGCTCCTCAAACAATCAACTCATATTGTCTTCAACCTTCATTAGAGAGCAAATCAAAAATAAAACTCAAAGAGCGTTAGGGTTTAGCAATTGACAAATCATCAAAGTGTGGGTTTTTATTATTATTATTATTATTATTATTATTATTAAAAATAACAATAACAGATTAAAATTAAAAATTAAAAATAAAAATTAAAAATTAAAAATTAAAATAACTCGGTTTCAGAAGATTTTTACCGTGCGAGTCTTCAAGTCAAACTCCAAAAACGCGTGAAAACAAAGATTTGACCGTTAGCGCCAAAATCTTTCTAGTATAACGGCTCTAAGATTTGCCCTAAAACGAATTAGGAAGGTTAATTAAATGCAAGAAACCCTAACCCAAGTCGCTAGTTCTTGGAGTTGCCCAAAACGAATTAGGAAACTTGGAACAGTTATAATAACTCAAGTTCACTTCACAATTGACTAAACACAACATACCATCTGACTCTGTTCTGTCTCTGTCTCTGTCTCTGCTTCTCTGTTTCCTTTCAAATATTCTTTCTATTACAACCCCTCATCGTTCTCTGTTTCTGAACATCAATCATTCACTCACTCTTTAGATTTTCTTCATTTCCACCGCAAAGTTTGAGTTTTGATCATTTCAATACCTCCGCTGAAATCAACCCTTTTCTTGCCTTCATCAAGAAAATGCAAGAACACAGGCCTTTTCTTCCCTATGGCTTCCAGTTCAGACCTACAGATGAAGAACTTATTGTACATTATCTTTCCAAGAAGGTTTCGGGAACACTCCTTCCTGTTGTTCAGAATTTTATCATAGATTGTGACTTATATGACACACTGCCCTCTGAGATTTGGAAATCACATGGTGGACTCTTTCTAAATGTCGATGAGGATCTTTTTTCTTCACCCACTTGAAGAAAAGGAGTTCTAATGGATCCAGGTTCAACCGCAAAGTCGGTTCTTCTGGTTCTTGGCAAGGCGAGGCTGCTGCAAAAGATATAGTAACCGGCAAATCCAAACTGAAAATTGGCTCCATGAAGAGGTTTCGTTATGAAAACAAAGGGTTTAAGGATCATGGGGCCTGGATCATGCATGAGTATACACTAAATCCCACACTGCTGCCTGGATCAACCAATTACGTGCTTTGTAGGCTTCGAAAGAATCAACAGACTGGGAAACAACAGAAATTGGATTTACGAAAGAAAAGAAAGCTGCTGGATGTTCAGAATAATCAATATGAGAAAGAGTCGGAGAAGCTTTTGACCCAGCAACTAACCAGTGTAGAATGTCAATCTGAAGTAGAAGGATCTGTGGCGACAATGGCCCAAGAAGGACCAAGTTGCAGCACTGACAATGACAATCAATTTGAGGAAGAGATAGAGAGATTATTGAAAAATGTAGAATCAGCACAATCTTTGGTGACAATGGCACAAGAAGCAGCAAGTTGCATCACTGCAAATGACATGATGAGTGAGGAAGTTGTATCTGCCGAAATCGGTGGAGTTGGCTACACACTGAATTTTGATGAGCAATATGGCGGGCAGGACAATATGATTTTTTCTAACCATAGCAACGGCAGTGAAACCACTAGTGGAATCGATTATTCGCCCAATATTTACACAGTTGCTGAACCAGATGGTGTGCAAAGGTCAGTGCCTGATGAAACATTGCAGACATGGTCAATGTTGCAACAACAAGAATGTTCAAACACTGACCCTCTTAATGGACTAACTGATGAAGACTTCTGTCTTCTTGGGAATATTTTATATGGAACAGAAAGTGAAGATGCTATGGTGACAGTGGTGGAACAAGAAGCAAGATGCAACACTGGCTTGAAGAAGAGTGATCAGAGTTTATCCGGCAGTAACGGTCTTCAAACTGGTGGAATGGAATATTCAACTAGTGTTGCTGAACAACAACATGAAGCTACTATGGTGATTATGAGAGACTTCCAGCAAATTTTATCTGACAATCCAATTGCTTTGGAAAATGGCAATGTTGATAGACAAGAAACTCGAGAAATTGCTTATGATTTGCCAATGGAAATGGGTGATGAGATTCTACAATCAAAGGAAAAGGACATGGTGCAATATGAAGATTGGTCATACAGCGACCTGATGGTTGACTTCACGGATAAGGGTTTTTTAAATTTTTGTTAAATTTGTCACCATGTATCTCTGATTCTTAAATCATTTCTAAATTGTACAGTTTTTCGTTGGACTTCTTCTGGAACTTCATTTTATGTCTTCTTTAGAAAGTTACTGATATTCAAAGTATTACATGGATGAATTAGATTTTCTTGAGAATATTAAGTAATTTTAATGAACTGGTAACTACTAAAAAAAATCAAATATTTGGATTGGATTATTTTCTCATGTCTAAATAATTTGGCAGCTCATCAGTATTTTAGGATACTGTCAATCAATGCCTTCAGTAACCTTTGAATTTTAATTTTTTTTTGTTAACTTGCTCAAATTAATATCTTATATCATTAATATTGTCAATCAGCATTAGAGAACTTATATCTGATTGCCTTCTTAAATTCTTCAAAGTGCCTTGAAAACTCTTCATGAGTGAGACAAACAGAAATAACTGTTGAGGTGAAAATAAAAGTTTTGAAGTTGTCAATCAAACAGAAGTTGTGGAAGTTACGGCCACATATATTAGAAGTTAAATGAATACTAACTTCTAAACAGTTAATTTCGGAAAGGAAAGAAAAAAGACCAAAAGCTTAAAATCTGTAGAGTACAGCTACTGCTTTGAAATGCACAAGCTTCCTCCTGCCATGCTTTCCAGCTGCAAGCAATGAAGAAATCCAGCCAAGAACTTTCGTGCTTTTTGACATTTGAAGAGAAGCAACCAAACCACTTTTGTGTGGTGCCAACAAGACTCCATGAAATCAGGAGCAATTATAGGGGTGAATAGTAACCGTTTTTGGCTATAAATTCAGGCCATTTCAGTGTTAGAAAATCATCCCAAAGTAGAGAGAAAACACAGAGAGATAGAGAGGTTTTTGTATTAAGTTTTCCAGTCGTAAAACTTGTAAATTCTATTCTTGTGAGTAATAGAACATTCGGTTTTTCCTCAAGTCTTCTCTAAAGTGATCGGTGAATCACAACAAGTGGTATCATGAGCTTCGGTTGTTCTTTGGGATCGTAAAACTGAGTAACAGAGCTTCCGATCGGAAAACCAGTTCCGACGAAAGTTGTAAAAAATTCATTTTGAGGGCACCATCAGCTAGTTCACGTCGAGACGAGCTCGGTGGTATTTCGCGGCGACCAAACGGAGGCCAGAAGACGCCGCACGCGCCGACACGCGCCGGAGAGTGAAGAAAAGTCTCTCACTCACGCGCCGCACGCGCTGAACGAAGGTTGAAGACGATCCGCGTGGCCGCCACGTCAGCGCCACGTCACGCCCAGTCAGCGCGCCAGTCTGCGCCCAGTCAGCGCCACGTCATCATCCAGTCAGCAGACACGTCAGCCGCCACATCAGCGCCATGTGTCCGCCACATCAGCAGTCCGGTCCCACCTTGCCACGTCAGCAGCCTGGTAAATTTCATTTAGGCCCCTGAAATTTTGAAATTTACAATTTTGCCCCAGAACGTTTAGGAATTTACAAATCAGCCCCTGTGTCGGATTTAGACCAACGAAGTGTCTATTCCACCATTTTCGACCGTTCCGACGCAACTGTGACCTCGGATTTGTGAAATTCAGACCCGATTTTAGTGCATTTTCATTTTAAACTTTAAACACTTAAAATGGAAATGGAAGATTCTCATTGTGGTGCAATGATTAAACTGGCTGCAACTAATTACTCCATTTGGAGACCTCGGATGATAGATTTCTTACATTGCAAAGATTTGTTTGATGTCATCGAGTTGAAGGGAGTGAAACCAGAGTCTGTTAAGGAGTATGACTGAAATAAACTCAACAACAGAACTTTGGGTCAGATTAGGCAGTGGATCGACCATAATGTCTTCCACCATGTAGCACAGGACACAGATGCTTATGAAATGTGGAGGAAATTGGAAGACATGTTCCAGGCCAAAACAGCTCGGAATAAGGCCTTAATCATGAGGCGTTTGGTGAACCTGAAGCTACGGAGTGGAACTTCCGTTGCAGAACACACCAACGAGTTCCAAAGCCTGGTGAATCAGTTGTCTGCAGTAGACATGCAACTGGCAGATGAAGTTCAAGCCCTCTTGCTACTCAGTTCTCTTCCTGATAGCTGGGAGACTCTGGTGGTTACTCTCAGCAACTCAGCTCCATGAGGCAAACTTACCATGCCTATGGTAAAGGATGCCCTGTCAAATGAAGAAGCCAGAAGAAAAGACGTGGGCTCAGATCAAACAGAAGCCCTTGTCTCAGAGCAGCGAGGAAGACAACATGAGAAACATCAAGGTGGCAGGAGAGGCAGAAGCAAAAGCAGGGGCAGATCTAAGGACGGGAAAAAGACATACAAATGCTTCCACTGTGGCATAGAAGGCCACTTGAAGAAAAATTGCCGGAAACTGCAACGAGAGCAGGGACAAGGCAATAACCAGCCGAAGAAGAATGACGCGGAGACACTAGTAGTTACCACGGTAGATGTAGCTATATGCTCCGGCCAGGAAGAAGCATGCCTTCACACCGCAACTCAGGATGTCGAGTGGGTGATAGATACTGCAGCATCTTACCACGTCACTCCTCACAGGATTTCTTCATAACATACAAAGCATGAGACTTTGGAGCAGTGAAGATGGGGAATACCAGTTCTTCTCAGATAGTGGGAATTGGTGAAATACAGTTGCGGACAAATGCATGGTATACAATAACCCTGAAGGAAGTCAGACATGTTCCAGAACTTCGGCTCAACTTACTCTCGGGGGTAGCCCTTGACAAACAGGGTTATGCTAGCCACTTCAACAACGGCACTTGGAGGATGATAAAAGGTGCCATTGTCATCGCCCGAGGACACGTCGTGGAACCTTATACAAGACTCATGTGAAGATTTGTGCAGAAAGCCTAAATATAGCTGAACCGGAGGCTTCTCAGAATCTGTGGTACCAGAGACTCGGTCACATGAGTGAAAGGGGGTTGTCTACCTTGACAAAGAAGGATATGATCACTGTCTCCAAAAATACTGCTCTGGATCCTTGCAATCACTGTCTATTCGGTAAGCAACACAGAGTCTCTTTCAATTTCTCTTCTACAAATAAATCAAAGTTACTCAGTCTGGTGTACTCTGATGTATATGGTCCCTTGGAGGTAAACTCACTAGGCGGTAACAAATATTTTCTGACTTTTATTGACGATGCTTCTCGGAAAGTATGAGTGTATTTTCTGAAATGAAAGGATCAGGTCCTGGACTATTTCAAACTGTTCCATGCCATGGTCGAGCGTGAAATAGGGAAGAAACTGAAGTGCCTTCGCACAGACAATGGAGGCGAATACACTTCCAGGGAGTTCGATGCCTACTGCGGAATCCACGGCATTCGACACGAGAGGACTGTTCCACGCACCCCACAACACAATGGTGTCGCTGAAAGGATGAATCGCACCATTATGGAGAAAGTCAAAAGCATGATCAGTATGACTAAGCTGCCAAAGTCATTCTGGGGAGAAGCTGTTCGTACCGCCTGCTACCTGATCAACAGATCACCATCTTTACCGTTGAATTTCGAGATGCCGGAGAAAGTGTGATCTGGTAAGAATCCCTCATATTCTCACCTCAGAATATTCGGATGTTTAGCATTTGCATATGAATTCAAGGAGCTCAGGCAGAAGCTCGATGCAAGGACTACTCCATGCATCTTCATAGGCTATGGAGACGAAGAATTTGGATACAGGCTATGAGACCCGAAGGAAAGGAATGTCATCAGAAGCAGAGATGTAGTGTTTCTCGAAGACCAGATAATAGAAGACATTGAAAAGCCCAAGATGCCTTCTAAAACCAGTGCCGATGCAAATCCAGACACAACCCCAGCACCAACACCAGTGGCCACAGATGATGATGGGGTGCAAGACATACCAGAAGCAGAACCAGGAGAGGAAGGAGGTATTGAGCAGGGGGAGCTGCAACCTGCTCCATCAGAGGCTTCAGGATCATCTACAGATCCGGATGACAACAGACAGCCAGAACCTCCAGTACGAAGATCTGAGCAAGGCCGGATTCCATCAGCCAAATACTCAGGATCAGAATACATTCTGCTTACTGACGAGGGGGAGCCAGAAACCTTCAACGAAGCGGTATCTCATAAAAACAAAGACAAATGGCTGCACGCAATGCAGGATGAGATGGAATCTCTGCAGAACACAACACTTATGAGATAGTCAAGCTCCCACATGGAATGAAGGCACTGAAGAAAAAATGGGTATTCAAGCTCAAGAAAGATGGCAGCTGAAAAGTGGTGAAACATAAAGCTCGGCTAGTGTTCAAAGGATTCCTACAGAAAAAGGGAATTGACTTTGATGAGATCTTTTCACCGGTGGTAAAAATGGCTTCAATCCGAGTCATCATAGGATTGGTAGCCAGATTGAACTTGGAGCTTGAACAGATGGATGTCAAAACATCATTTTTTCATGGTGATCTGAATGAAGAAATCTACATGGAGCAGCCAGAAGGATTCAAGGTTTCAGGTAAAGAAAATCTTGTTTGCAAGTTGAAAAAGAGCTTGTACGGGCTCAAGCAAGCACCGAGGCAGTGGTACAAGAAGTTCGACTCATTCATGGTGGGTCAAGGCTACAAAAGAACTGCAGCAGATCAGTGTGTATACATTCAGAGGTTTCCAGATGGAAATTTTGTTGCTCTTCTACTGTATGTAGATGACATGTTGATTGTTGGACAAGAAGCAGCGAAGATCAGCCAGCTGAAGAAGGAACTCTCCAAGGCTTTCGACATGAAAGACTTAGGACCAGCTCAACAGATTTTGGGAATGGAGGTTGTTCGTGATAGACAGAACAAGAAATTATGGCTTTCACAGGAGAGGTATATTGAACGAGTAATCAGAAGGTTCGATATACAGAAAGCCAAACCAGTCTGCGTTCCGCTAGCGCACCATTTCAAACTGAGCAAGAGTTTGTGCCCCTCATCCAAGAAAGAGATAGAGGAAATGTCAGCAATACCATATTCTTCAGCTGTTGGAAGCCTTATGTATGCAATGGTATGTACCAGGCCAGATATTGCACACGCAGTGGGTGTTGTGAGCCTTTTTCTCTCTAACCCTGGAAAGCAACACTGGGAGGCAGTCAAATGGATTCTCAGGTACCTTAAGGGTACAACGAAGTTCCGTCTGTGTTACGGGGGAGCTGATCCGATCTTGGAAGGCTATACAAATTCAGATATGGCGGGAGATCTTGATGGTAGGAAATCTACATCAGGATTCATCTACACTTTTGCAGGGGGAGCTGTGTCATGGCAGTCAAGATTGCAGAGGTGTATTGCATTATCCACAACAGAGGCTGAGTAGATTGCCATAGTTGAGGCAGGAAAAGAAATGTTGTGGCTAAAGCGGTTTCTCCAAGAATTAGGGATCAAGCAGACGGAATACAAGATACATTGTGATAGTCAGAGTGCTCTGGACTTGAGCAAGAACTCAATGTATCATTCCTGGACGAAACACATTGATATTCGCTATCACTGGATACGCGAGGTGATGGATCAACAACTGCTGAAACTAGTAAAGATCCATACAGATAAGAATCCAGCCGACATGTTAACAAAGGTGGTTACTCGAGACAAGCTAGAGTTGTGCAGAGACATAACTGGGATAGCTGTCAAATGACGATTGTTTCTGATGCAGCTGGAGGGGGAGAATTGTAGAGTACAGCTACTGCTTTGAAATGTAGAAGCTTCCTTCTGCCATGCTTTCCAGCTGCAAGCAATGAAGAAATCCAGCCAAGAAACTTTCGGTGCTTTTTGACATTTGAATAGAAGCAGCCAAACCACTTTTGTGTGGTGCCAACAAGACTCCATGAAATCAGGAGCAATTATAGGGGTGAACAGTAACCGTTTTTGGCTATAAATTCATGCCATTTAGTGTTAGAAAATCATCCCAAAGTAGAGAGAAAACATAGAGAGATAGAGAGGTTTTTATATTAAGTTTTCCAGTCGTAAAACTTGTAAATTCTATTCTTGTGAGTAATAGAACATTTGGTTTTTCCTCAAATCTTCTCTAAAGTGATCGGTGAATCACAACAAAATCTAATCTCCAAACAAAAGGCAAGGAAATGGTGCTTCCTATCGTGTAAAGAAAAAACCATTCTGGAAGAAATCTAATAACCATTCCAGCGGTAATTAGGGGTGGGCGCGGTTCGGTTTGGTTCGGTTTTTGTTAAAAACCGAACCAAACCATATTTTACGGTTCGGATTTTTTACCTCTCAAACCAAACCATTAAATAACGGTTTGGTTCGGATTGAAAATTTTTTAAACCAGCGGTTTACGGATTGGTTCGGTTCGGTTTACGGATTATTATATTTAAAACAAATTTTCATCCACTTAAGTGAAGACAAAAAAAAAAAAAAAACTATTCTATCAACAAATAGTATGAAGTGCTAGGGTTTAAACTGTGACTCCATGTAACAACATGCACTCCATAAATGATTGAAAATGAGGCACAATTAATTCTTGTATTTTTAAAAATTACCTCGAATAATAATGTTACCATCATTCTAATTAAGAAAAAAATCAAACGTCTTACTTTCAAGAATAATGATGCTACCATAAAACAAAAAAAATTAAGAATAAAAGTATTAACAAATAAATATATTAACAAAAAATTTAAGAATAAAAATATTAACATACTAATAAAAAGAAAACATATAATAAAATTAAAAGAAAAATACATTTTTTTTATAAAAATATATAATTTTTTAATTATAACGGTTCGGTTCGGTTTAACAGGTGCGGTTCGGATTAGCTCCTGAACCGAACCGTAAACCGTTTGGGGTGGGCCAATCCGAACCGCAAACCGAACCGTTAGAAAAAAAATCGTAAATTCGGTCCGGTTTGGTTCGGTTTACGGTTGGTTCGGTTCGGTCGGTTTTTTTGCCCACCCCTAGCGGTAATGGTCTTCAAACTGGTAAAATGGAATATTCAACTAGTGTTGCCCGATCAACAATATGTAGCAGATAGCGTCATGACTCTTGACAAAACTAAAAACAATCAGCTGAGAAGTGTTAACAATTTAGAATGTCAATGTGAAGGAACTTTGGTGATGAGAGCAAGTCCAAGGAGATTCTGTTGGAGTTCTACGGTCCCAAGGATCGAATAATAAGCATAAAAACACATGTGAATACAATCGAGAAAGTCGCAGTGGACAACAAAAACTTCAAGTCCTCCTCCAAGGTGCATTCGGCAGTGAGCAGTTTGGTGTCCTCCATTTTCGGCTTTGGTCCAAGCTCCAAGATCCAAGCTTTGTCATGGTGATTCCAAGCTCACGGGTGGGTTTCCCTATCACCTTCGCAAGACCCTTTTGTGTGCTAGCACTCTTGATTTTTGCCACAAAAATCATCAAATTTCTTCTCCTTGCTCTCGGTGATGAACCAGAAAACAGAAGAACAAGAACAGCCCAAAGGGCGTGAGAGAGAGAGAAGTGAGGAAGAGAGAGTTTTTGAAAAAGTGTTGTTATTTATTAATTGATTTCCAAAATCAATAACATATACCAAATATTAAAATAATAATATATGTCAATCAAGCTTTCAAAAAGCTTTCCAACCACTTCCATCAAGTCACATCACTCAATCAATCAAGTGATAAGTTGTCACATCACTCAAAGTGACTAATGATTTGACGTTTGATGTGACTAATGATTTGACGCTTGATTTGACTTACGTGCCGCACTCGAATTCGAAATGCGAATACACTCGCAAATAATCCCGGGCTCGGGTTCGCTAATTCCAAATTAATGAATTTTCCCTTGCGACGTAATTAAATGATTATGCCTAGCGAAATCACTATTCACGTCGCTAACGAATTAATTCTAAATTAACTCGTTCGCTAGAATTAAAATCTAATTTCAATTCCGCGTCGAAATCAAATTTCGTATAATATATCAAATACATTATTTTATCGATTAATACCAAATTAATCATTTTCTCTCTTTAATTAATATTTTATCTCAGATAAAATATCTCCGTAATTAATCCCAGATTAATTTTCTCTCTCATCTAATTAATCCAAGATTAATTAAAGTGCGAGTCATACGTCATCGGTGAATCTTCGGGAAGCGACCCATGAGATCCCCGAATATGTTGGCAGTAAATTCGATCGTCGGACTATCCGAACACGTAAGTACCTAGTACTACGTTTGTACCGATTTACAAGACAAGGTTGGCTTCTAGGAAAGCGTCATGCCTACCCAATTCTCCAGAAATATCCTTACAGGAATATAGCGATCTATATCAGGCGTAGTATACATAGTATTGTGTATTTCGATCCAGTATCGGATGTCACGTGCTAGGCCTGGGGCTGGAATTTTGTCTGCCCCGTACGAAGCACATGTCGGATCTCTGGTAACTAGTCTCTATAATCGGATAAACATGACCTTGTCATTTTATCCTGATGACTGCAGTATATAAGAGAACCAGTACCGTATCCTACGTGACCATCATCTCCATATGACTGGAGTGATACTTCAGTCTTGACAACACACCCAACACACTACGATTCTCAATATACCCAGCAAAGGCGTACACAGAACCTGTTAAAGCCTTGACGACCAAAACCAAAGTATATTGATTGTCGCAAGTATTAGCGGTGCAAGTCTCAGGTTAAGACCAAATACACCTACCCTGATTTCAGACTTCCATAGACACATAGTTATACTACCAATGGAATTTCGAGGGGGTCTATCCAGAGCGAAGCTGTTTCCCGTACCATCGGTAAACACAACCTCCTATTACACTTGCATGAGTATCATATACCCAAATATATGAGAACTATGTCGTTGTGCCCTCACAACGCGCACAGGTGTAATACTAGTCTTTTACGTATTATCGATGTCCAATCTCGATAATACTCTGACTAGGGATATTTAATGATTTATCCTTCGTGGATTGATACTGTCTCATATCATCTCAATCCAGGAATAAATCATAAGGACCTCCTATCATTTATACATCTTGGTGATCTAATCACAAATGATAAGAGAGCAATCTCCTTTGTCACATAGTTAATTTGTACAACAACACCATGATCTGTACAAATAGTGACACTATGGGTCATAATTGTCCAACAAATTCTTTATGACAATCCATGTGCTTTGCAAAATGGAAGTCTTGAGAGTCAAGAAACTGGTGGAAGTGTTCATGATATGCTAATGGAAGTGGGTGTTAGACAATTATGACCCATAGCATCACTATTTGTACAGAACATGGTGTTATTGTACAAATAAACTATGTGACAAAGGAAATTTCTCTTTTATCATTTGTAATTGGATTACCAAGATATATAAATGATAAAAGTCCATATGATTAGTACCAGATTAATAAGATATGAGACAATATTAATCAACTAAGGTTTAATCATTAAATATCCCTAGTCGTAGTATTATCGAGACTGGACATCGATAATGCGGAATATACTAGTATTGCACTTGTGCGCGTTGTGGGAGCATAACGACATAGTTCTCATATATTTAAGTATTGGATACTTATGCAAGTGTGATAGAATGTTGTGTTTACCGATGGTACGGGAACAGCTTCGCTCTGGATAGACCCCTCGGAATCCCATTGGTAGTGTGACTATGTGTCTATGGGAATCCGAATCAGGGTAGGTGTATTTGGTCTTAACCTGAGACTTGCATCGCTAATACTTGCGACAATCAGTATACTTTGGTTTCGGTCGTCCAGGGCTTTAACAGGTTCTGTGTACGCCTCTTCTGGGTATACTAAGAATCGTACTGTATTGGGTGTGATGTCACGATGGAAGTATCACTTCAGTCATATGGAGATGATGATCACGTAGGATACGAAACTAGTACTCTTAAGTACTACAAGCATCAGGATAATATGACTAGGTCATGATTATCCGATTATAGAGACTAGTTACCAGATATCCGATATGTGCTTCGTATGAGGCAGACACAATTCCAGCTCCAGGCCTAACATGTGACATCTGATACTGGATCGTTATACGCAATACTACGTACGCTACGCCTGACAAAGATCTTTTATTCCGCAGAAGAATATTTCTGGAGAATTGGGAAGACACGGTGCTTTGCTAGAAGCCAACCATGTCTTGTAAATCGGTAAGAACGTGGTATCGGGTACGCACGTATTCAGATAGTCCGATGACCGTATTTACTGCCAACATATCCAGGGATCTCTTGGGTCGCTTCCCAAAGATTCACTGTTGAGATTTGACTCGAACAGAAAATTAATCTGGGATTAATTATGAAGGAGAAAAAAATTAATCTAGGATTAATTACGGTAATAAATTAATCAGAGATTAATTATGAAAGAGAAAGAATTAATCTGGGATTAATTGCAACGAGAATTTATCTGGGATTAAATTCGTTGAGAAGAGAGAACACGATTAATTTGGAATTAATTGGTAAAAGGAATTTAATAGTTAAATTGGATTTTTCTATTTAATTTATTTAATTGGGCTAAAATAATATATTAGATATATTAATTGAAATTAGATTTCAACATAGAATTAAAATTGGATTTTAATTCAAGCGAACGAATTATTTTAGAATTAATTCGTAAGCGACTTTCGTAATAATTTTACGAGGCATTATTATTTAATTAAATTGGATTTAATTACGTTGCGACGAAAATTCGTTTAATCGGATTAAACGGAACCGAGCCCGAAGTGTGTTGAGCAAGCCATCTTGAATTTTGAATTTAAAAGTGGGGCCCACTAACTTACATAAGTTGGTGGTGGCAGTTGGAAAAGGTAAATGGTTTCACCAAAACCATTTGCTTTTTACCTAACTTGTTTTTTTGCTTTTTGGAAAACAATTAAACAAAACCATTTGTTTTTTGAAAACATACACATAAGTCAACATAACACAAAATACTATCTCTCCCTCAAGCTCACCATGGCCGAACACTTTGAACCTTGGAGGGGAAAATTTTTCTTTCAATTTTTGTTCTTGCTAGCACATCAAGGAGTGAATCAAGGTAATAGGGAAACTCACCCAAGGGTTTAGAACTCTACTCAAAGCTTGGAACTTCATCTTCAACAAAGAATAGTTTTGAATCTCATCCAATCAATGTGAGTATTCCGCAACTCCCTTTGATTTTATTCACACACAAATCACTCTTAGATGATCTTGGCATGTTCTAGGAACACTTATAATGGTATCAGAGCGATCTAAGTTTGATTTGGAATTCTAGGGTTCATGACTTTAATTTGGGATTTTTGTGTTTGGAACTTGATTTTCCTAAATTGGATGTTTGGTTGTGGTTGGATGATGATGAATTGGATTTGTGCATCAATAGAATTGAGAAAAATTGATTGGATCAAAAATCCCCAATTCTTGAGCCATGGCCAAATGTAACCCTTGAATATGCTCATGGTTAATTTTGAAATTTGATATATTGGATGTGTTGATGGCATGAAATGTATCTTAGATGTTGATTTAATTAGATTGAAATCAAATTGGATGTTAATTTTGTTGCCATTGCCGTGAGCTTTGTAGCATGTTATTAGATTGATTTTGCTTCAATTTGTTTTGGACATGAATTGGAAATGTTGAGCATGATTAATTGACTTAATTAGTGTTTTGGAAACATTGGATTAGTTAATTGATTATGTTAATTACACTTGAATTGAATTAATTTGTAATTTGGAATAATGAGTTAATTTGATTTATTGTATTTGGGTTTAATGGGCTTGGTTGGGCTAAGTTTGGTTTAAGAATTTTGGTTGGGTCCAAATTGGGCCTAAAACCATTACATAAAGTTCAAATATAATAAATGGCCTTTTAAATTTAATTGGGCCTAATGGGCCGAAATTAATTTTATGGCAAATAGGGTGATTCCTTTATTAGGCCTTGGCATTTGGGTTTGACCCATATTAGCCAAAGCCCATGCCTTATGAATTAATTAAAAGCCCATTGGACTTTAATTAAATTGACATTGGATGTTAATTGGGCCTTTGAGACCCATTAATATTATATTTAGAATCTAAGTCGTAAAGGCACATTAATAAAGTGTAATTATTTAATTTGGAATTAAATAAAGAATTAGTATTTAATACAAATTAAATTGAATTTAAAATTGTAGTTCGATATAATTCAAGAATACTTACTTTGAGTATTTATTCTTAAACGAGTTGGACTCGCGCAAATCAAATCGTTGTTTGAACATTGGATGGTCATTAATTAAAGATTAATTAATTGGATTAGATTGATTGATAACATGCTTTGTGTGAATACTTGGATGTATGTATGAATAATGTATATCAGATGGATATTAGAAGGGTGAGGGCAATTTTGGAAATTATTGTAATAAATTTAGAATTTATTAAATTGGACCTGCGTGTCCAGCCTATTACCTCTTTTCTCATTGTATTTCTCTTCTCACATATTCCCCTCAATGTAAATGAGGTTTCTTTAGAAGTATTATGTAATTGGGTAGAAGTAAGAATACTGCTAGCGGGAGAGAGGAAATGGAGAGATTTGTTCTAGGAACAAAGTTTGTTATATATCCATCCGAATATCATTATTATTTTATCGCGCCTATTATGCTTTTAGAATGCATGCTTAAGGGTGTATGATGAAACCTAATTAAATATAATAAATTGGTTGCCAAATCGCAACATAAACCCTCATTTCATATTAAACGTTTTTCTTTCCATTGAGTGATTCTCTCTCAAGATCCAAGATTGGCATTAGTTTGTTGGCCAAAGTCAAGACCTTTTTCCATCGCTGATGTGTTTGAATCATGAAGGCTTTGTTCCATATCGTACACCTTGGGCAAGTTGTGATTTGTTGGCCAAAGTCAAGGTCACTTATTGTTCATCGGCCTCGATTACGAAGCTTTCCACTGTCAATGGGCCATGCTTAACTAGAATTATTAAGCTTGTTGAGCCAAAGCCAAGGCTTAGTTGATTCAGAGGAAAAGGTTAGGCAATATATTGGATATATTGGATATATGTTTTGGACTTGGAGGTCCACCTACTAGATCTAGGAATTGGATGAGATCCAATTGATCTTAGAGATCTACTTAGTTAAGTTTCATACAACTTGTTGGACAAAGTCAAGGTTGTGTGTTATTTAACGGGATCCTAGCCCACTAGGAAACTAGGTTTCCCGAGTACTCCACAGAGGGTTAGAGGCTCACCGAAAAATAGTGGGAGGCAAGTATTAAATTTTCAATTTCGTTTAGATACTTGCCAACACGCGCTCATTTCATTTTTTCGTCATTAAAAATTTAAATATATTAGTTGGACTAATATTCAATTGTTGTTTTAATTAAACAGTTAGACTGTATTCAAACTACTTCATTTGTGGTTGGTTATATAATTGGATTATAGTAATCAATACATTTGAATGTAACCAATCAATAGTAATTGATTATATAGTTGGACTATAGAAATCATTATATTCGATTGTACCTGAAATCGTTGATTGGATAGTTGGACTATTGGAATCAAGATAACTGAAAGATTAACGCTTAAAACATAATCCTAGGTGAAAATGCCTTTAAGAAGCTTCAATTTTCAAATTGGGAATAGAACCTCAGGATAGTCTTGGGAATCGAGAAGTTACTTTATTTGATAGAGTGATATCTCGGGCCTGAGCCCGGAGTTGAGCAAATAGTAGAGCATGAGCTTTGGAAGACTCATTTTGATGATAACTCTAGTGCTCAATCTGTTATGCTTGCCGCAATGACTCCTTAATTTCATCGTCAGAATTAAGGATTAGATCATTAAATCATGATGTTGAAATTGAAGGAACTTCATAGATCTTAGAAGTGCTAACTGTAAAAGAAAACTCTTGGAGAGTTAATGGCTATGCTCAAGAAGACATAGCTAGAGCTTACAAAATGGCAAGAAGCGCAAGAAACATCTTACTTCGACATCCCAAAAGGTCAAAGCTTGGCCGAAGGCTTCTAGGGGTGTGAAGAAAAGGGCAAAGGCTAAACCGTCACAGTCTTCTGGGAAGACAAAGGACATATCCCAAGATGTCTACCTAAAATGTGGCAAACGGGGTCACTGGAAACGTGACTGCCGTATGGACAAGGCAGACATGAAGGAAGTGAAAACGGACAAGGGTCCGGCTTCAGGTATGTTTGTTATAAACATGTCCACTGCTGGTTTTAAAATTGGATTTTAGATACTGGATGTGGTACATAAATATATATACTGATGTGCGGGATCTGCTGATTAGCAGGAGACTGGCTTCAGATGAGATCGACCTATGAGTCGGAAACAGGACATGAGTCATTATTTTGGCCGTAGAAACCTAAGTTTTGGAACTGCCATTTGAGCATGTACTTAAATTAGGAGACTGTTATAATGTACCTAGTTTGACTAGAAATATTATCTCTATATTTAGTTTAACCTGTTGCGGGTATGCCTTTATATTCTAGAACACTAAATGTTTTGTTTATAAAGATGATATTGAGATAAGCACATTAGATGTGAATAACAGCATTTAAATTTAGAATATAAATGAATCTCAAACATATAATATGACAAACAAAAGCTTAAACTTAATTAATCAGATAAGACTTATTTGTGGATTGTGGTCTGGGACATATTAACAAGACTCGTATATCCACACTTTCGAAGAGTGGGTACTAGGACGGATTTGATTCTAATTCAAATGATGTCTACGAATCTAGTTTATTAGGCAAAGTGCCTAAAATACCTTTTACTTGGTAAAAGTGCAAATGCCACTGATCTGTTAGCCCTCGTTCATAGTGACGTAAGTGGGCCAATGTCTAGCTAGGCTAGAGATGGATATGAATACTTCGTAACCTTTACGGATGTGGCATCGCGTTATGGTTATGTGTATCTTATGAAACACAAGTCAGAAACTTTTAGAGTTTCGACACGAAGTAAGAAAACAGACCGGTAAAAGTATTAAAAATATTATGGTCGGACCATAGTGTAAAATACTTAAACATATGAGTTTCAAGATTACATGAAAGAGTATGGTATTCTTTCACAGTGGACTCCTCCCGGGACACCTCAATTTGACGGTGTGTCTAGACAGAGAAACCAAACTTTGTTGGACATGGTAAGGTTAATGATGAGTCGCTCTGAGCTACCAATTTCCTTCTGAGGATACGCATTAAATAGTGCAATACTTATTTTAAATAAGGTTCCGTCAAAAGCCTGTTGGACAGACTCTATATTAGATATGAACAGGAAATAAACCGAGTTTCTCATTCCCGAAGATTTGGGAATGCTGGGCATACGTTTGGATGATACAAAACTAGAACCCAAATCAGATAAGTGCCCATTTGTAGGTTGTCCTAAGGAAACCAAAGTATAGTACTTATACAACTCACAAGAGAACAATGTAATTGTTGCTCTCCATGCGGTATTCCTAAGAGGAATTCCTATATGCAGTAGTAAGTGGGAGGAAAGTAAAACTCGATGAAAATCGGAGTAATACTGTTCCAGGCACCGATTCCTTAATGGAACACAAACAGTTCATCAGGGATGAAACTGTACCACAATCTTCGAATACATAAGAACCACGTAAGTCGGAGAGAGTCAAAAAACAACCTGGGAGGTATGGGTTTCTGATCTCACCTCATGAAGATGTCAATCTTATTAAGGAAGATGAACCGGCTACGATGAGGAAGTGATACAAGGTATCGACTCCTTTTATGGCAAAGTGCCATAAAGTCCGAAATGGATTCCATGTATACCAACTAAGGTTGGACACTGGTTGATGTACCAGAAGACATTGTGCCTATTGGTACTAAATAGGTCTTCAAGGAAGACAAACATGGATGGCAACATACAAACGTACAAAGCTAGGCTTGTAGCGAAAAGGTATCGTCATCAACATTGTATCGATTACGATGAAACCTTTTACCCGTTGCCATGATTAAATCCATTTGGATAATGCTTGCTAATGCTGCATATTTCATTTATGAAATATGGCATATGGACGTCAAAATCGCTTTCCTTAACGGAAACCTTTTGGAGGATGTCTATCAACATCCTAACGGTTTTGTCATACCAAAACAAGCAAACAAGGTTTGCAAGTTAAATCGATCCATTTATGGATTGAAGCAAGCATTGCGTTCTTGGAACTAGCGTTTTGATGTAATCATAATGGTATATGATTTAATTCAAAACGAATATGATTCTTGTGTATATAAGAAGGTTAGTGGGAGCGCACTAACAATGATTGTCCTATATAATGATGATATATTATTTCTTGGAAATGACATTCTCATAATACAATCGGTGAAAGCTTGGCTTTCATGAAAATTCTCCATAGAATACTTGGGAAATTTAACCTTTATTCTAGGAATAAAGATCTACTGGGATAGATCTAAAAGTTGTTGGCACTCTCTGAGAACTCGTACATTGAAAAATATGTACGCGACCTGGTGTCTATGGAGTCACAATCAGGCCGATCTAGATGATGGTCACTGGATTGATGTTAAGAACACCCTTAAGTATCTTAGACGAACTAAGGATACTTTCTTAAACTATGGAGAATGAGAACTTGAGGTGACTGGGTTCACCGCTGCAAGTTTTCAAACCGACAAAGATGACTTTAAGTCACAATAAGGGTACATATATAGTTTGAATAACGAAACAGTGAGCTGGAAATCTTTCAAGCAAGATATTGTTACCGAATAAACAACAAAAGCAGAATATTGCTGCAGCTGAGGCAGCAAAAGAAGCATTTTGGATCTATAATATTCCTAATTAGATTATGAGTAGTTCTGTTAGCAGCTGAGCTAGGCTACAGCACAGGCTGAGGAACCACGGTATCATCAATGATCCAAGTATGTACTTCAATTATTTCATCTGATTCATTAGATCATACATCGTGGCGATGTAATGATCGAATAAATCGCATCAGATAATAACCTTGCATATCCGCTGACGAAAGATGTTTCTCAGCAGAAGTTTGAGCGACCCGTACATAGTTCAGGTGTAGGACACTTGAGTGATTGGCTATAGGCCAAGTGGGAGATTGTTGGACAATTATGACCCATAACATCACTATTTTTACAGAACATAGTGTCGTTGTACAAATAAACTATGTGACAAAGGAAATTGCTCTTTTATCATTTGTAATTGGATTACCAAGATATATAAATGATAAAATTCCATATGATTAGTACCGGATTAATAAGATATAAGACAATATTAATCCACTAAGTTTTAATCATTAAATATCCCTAGTCGTAGTATTATCGAGACTGGACATCGATAATGCGTCATATACTAGTATTGCACTTGTGCGTGTTGTGGGAGCATAACGGCATAGTTCTCATATATTTAAGTATTGGATACTTATGCAAGTGTGATATGAGGTTGTGTTTACCGATGGTACGGGAACAGTTTCGCTCTGGATAAACCCCTTGGAATCCCATTGGTAGTGTGACTATATGTCTATGGGAATCCGAATCAGGGTAGGTGTATTTGGTCTTAACCTGAGACTTGCATCGCTAATACTTGCGACAATCAGTATACTTTGGTTTTGGTCGTCCAGGGCTTTAACAGGTTCTGTGTACGCCTCTTCTGGGTATACTGAGAATCGTACTGTATTGGGTGTGATGTCAAGATGGAAGTATCACTTCAGTCATATGGAGATGATGATCACGTAGGATACGAAACTAGTACTCTTAAGTACTGCAGTCATCGGGATAATATGACTAGGTCATGATTATCCGATTATAGAGACTAGTTACCAAAGATCCGATATGTGCTTCGTACGAGACATACACAATTCCAGCCTCAGGCCTAGCATGTGACATCCAATACTGGATCGTTATACGCAATACTACGTATGCTACGCTTGACAAAGATCTTTTATTCCGCAGAAGAATATTTCTGGAGAATTGGGAAGGCACGGTGCTTTGCTAGAAGCCAACCATGTCTTGTAAATCGGTAAGAACGTGGTATCGGGTACGCACGTATTCGGATAGTCCGATGACCGTATTTACTGCCAACATATCCAGGGATCTCTTGGGTCGCTTCCCGAAGATTCACCGTTGAGATTTGACTCGAACAAAAAATTAATTTGAGATTAATTATGAAAGAGAAAAAAATTAATCTGGGATTAATTACGGCAATAAATTAATCATGGATTAATTATGAAAGAGAAAGAATTAATCTGGGATTAATTGCGACGAGAATTTATCTGGGATTAAATTCGTCGAGAAGAGAGAACACGATTAATTTGGAATTAATCGGTAAAATGAATTTAATAGTTAAATTGGATTTTTTTCTATTTAATTTATTTAATTGGGCTAAAATAATATATTAGATATATTAATTGAAATTAGATTTCAACACAGAATTAAAATTGGATTTTAATTCAAGCGAACGAATTATTTTAGAATTAATTCGTAAGCGACTTTCGTAATAATTTTACGAGGCATTATTATTTAATTAAATTGGATTTAATTACGTTGCGACGAAAATTCGTTTAATCGGATTAAACGGAACCGAGCCCGAAGTGTGTTGAGCAAGCCATCTTGAATTTTGAATTTAAAAGTGGGGCCCACTAACTTACATAAGTTGGTGGTGGTAGTTGGAAAAGGTAAATGGTTTCACCAAAACCATTTGCTTTTTACCTAACTTGTTTTTTTGCTTTTTGGAAAACAATTAAACAAAACCATTTGTTTTTTGAAAACATACACATAAGTCAACATAACACAAAATACTCTCTCTCCCTCAAGCTCACCATGGCCGAACACTTTGAACCTTGGAGGGGAAAATTTTTCTTTCAATTTTTGTTCTTGCTAGCACATCAAGGAGTGAATCAAGGTGATAGGGAAACTCACCCAAGGGTTTAGATCTCTACTCAAAGTTTGGAACTTCATCTTCAATAAAGAATAGTTTTGAATCTCATCCAATCAATGTGAGTATTCCGCAATTCCCTTTGATTTTATTCACACACAAATCACTCTTAGATGATCTTGGCATGTTCTAGGAACACTTACAGTGGGTGTTGGACAATTGTGACCCATAGCATCACTATTTGTAAAAGACAGTGTGGTTTTTGTATAAATTAACTATGTGACAAAGGAAATTGTTATTTTATCATTTTGTAATTAGATTACTTGAATATATAAATGATAAAAGTCCTTATGATTAGTTCCAGATTAATAAGATATGAGACAGTATCAATCCACGAAAGGTTTAATCATTAAATATCCATAGTCGTAGTATTATCGAGACTGGACATCGATAATGCGAAATAGGCTAGTATTACACTTGTGCGCGTTATGGAAGTGTAACGACATATTTCTCATATATTTGGGTATTGGATACTCATGCAAGTGTAATAGGAGGTTCTGTTTACCGATGGTACGGAAACAGCTTCGCTCTGGATAGACCCATCGGAATCCCATTGGTAGTATTCCTATGTGTCTATGGGAATCCGAATCAGGGTAGGTGTATTTGGTCTTAACCTGAGACTTGCATCGCTAATACTTGCGACAATCAGTATGCTTTGGTTTTGATCGTCCGAGGCTTTAACAGGTTCTGTGTACGCCTCTTCTGGGTTTATTGAGAATCGTAGTGTATTGGGTATGATGTCAAGATGGAAGTGTCACTTCAGTCATATGGAGATGATGATCACGTAGGGATACAGAACTGGTACTCTAATATGTTGCAACTATCAGGATAATATGACAAGGTCATGATTATCCGATTAAAGAGACTAGTTGCTAGTGATCTGATATATGCTTCGTACGGGGCAGACACAATTCCAACCTCAGGCCTAGCATGTGACATCCGATGTTGGATCGTAATACGCAATACTTAGTATACTACGCCTGGTATAGATTATGTATTCCTTAAAAGAATATTTCAGGAGAATTGGGTAGGCACAGTGCTTTGCTAGAAGCTAACCATGTCTTGTAAATCGGTAAGAACGTGGTACGGGGTACGCACGTGTTCGGATAGTCCGACGACCGGATTTACTGCCAACATATCCAGGAATCTCATGGGTCGCTTCCCAAAGATTCACCGATGACGTTTGACTCGAACAGAAAATTAATCTATGATTAATTACGGCAAGAATTTATCTGGGATAAAATTCGATTAGAAGAGAGAGAACGATTAATTTTGAATTAATCGAATAAATAATATATTCGATATATTAATTGAAATTAGATTTCAAAGCGGAATTAAAATTGGATTTTAATTCGGGCAAATGAATTAATTTGCAATTAATTCGTAAGCGACTTTAATAATAATGTCGCAACGGAAAATTCGTTAATTCGGAATTAAACGAACCCGAGCCCGAGCGAAGTCGCGTGTTGGATTGTTCGACTTAAATTCAGAATTTACAAGTGGTGGGACCCACTTGACTTACATCACTAGTTTGACTAGTGATGGAAGTGGTTAAAGGTTAGGTGTAAATCTAAGCTTGCTTGTTTTTCACTCAACCAAAGTCCAACACTCTTTGTCATTTTTGGAATGATATTTTACCAACTTTATTTTTGGTAAATGGTAATTGAATTTTGGAAATCAATTACACAACACAAAAATTGAAAATTCTCTCTCTCACACACACCAAAGTCGTGACCTTCATCCTCTCTTCTTGAAGTTTTGTTTCAAAATTTCAAGTGAGCTAGCACTTCAAGGAGTCATACAAGGTGATAGGGAAACTACTCCCTAGAGTTTGGAACACAAAGAAAAGGCTTGGAGCTCTTCTTCTTCATCAAAAGTTTTGAACTTTCAACATCCAACGAAACCGATCAATGTAAGATTTTCTGCAACTTCTTTGAGTATTCACATGAAATCATGACTTAGAAGATCCTTGGCATGTTCTAGGAACCCAATAATGGTATCAGAGCCTTTTCTAAGCATGAAATGAATTTAGGGTTTATATACTTTAATTTGGGTTTTTTATGTTTTGAGCATGATTTCTTCAAATTGATGGTTTGATTAAGCTTGGACGATGATGAATTAGATTTATGCATCTTAAAATTTGAGAAAATGAATTGGAAAATTTTTCCCTAAATTCCTTGCTATGGCCGAAACTTGACCCTAATTGTATCATGGTGATATTTTGATTTTAGACCATTGGATGTGTTTAAAGCATGATGGAAATATTGATTGTTGATTTAATTAGATTGAAATCAAATTGGATATAAATTATGCTATATTGCCGCGAGTTAAGAAGCATGAAATTGATTGATTTTGCTTCAATTGTGTTGGACATTAATTGAATAAATTAAAGCATGATTAATTAGTTTAATTGGTATTTGGGAAATATTGATTTAACTAATTAATTAAGGCTATTACACTTTAATTAAAATAATTGTGATATTTGGAATGTTGCAATTAAATAAATTAGTCTTTAATTTTGAATTGGGCTAATATTGTTGTATTTGGGCTTAATGGGCTTGGTTGGGCCAAGATTGGTTTAGGACAATTAGATTGGATCCAAATTGGGCCTAAAACCATTCCATAAAATCCAAATAGAATAATTAAGCCTTTAAATAATTTAATTGGGCCTAATGGGCCAAAATTAATTTTATGGCAAATAAGGTGATTCCTTAATTGGGTCTTGGCATTTTGGATTGGATCCATAATTGTCAAAGCCCATGCCTTAAGAATTAATTAGAAGCCCATTGGACTTTAATTAAATTGACATTGGATGTTAATTGGGCCTTTGAGACCCATAAAGATTAGATTTAGAATCTAAGTTTAAAAGGCGCTAAAATAAGTGTAATTATTTAATTTGGAATTAAATATGAATTAGTATTGAATACAAATTAAATCGGATTTAAAATTTTAGTTCGATATAATTCAAAAATACGCACTTTGAGTACTTATTCTTAAACGAGTTGGACTCGCGCAAATCAAACCGTTGTTTGAACATTGGATGGTCATTAATTCAAAGATTAATTAATTGGATTAGATTGATTGAATAACATGCTTTGTGTGAATACATGGATGTATTGTATGAATATTGTATATCAGATGGATATTAGAAGGGTGAGGGCAATTTTGGAAATTGTTGTAATAAATTTAGAATTTATTAAATTGGACCTGCGTGTCCAACCTTTTATCTCTTGACTCTTTGTATTTATCTTCTCACCAATTCCCCTCAATGTAAATTAGGTTTCTTTACTGTATTATGTAATTGGGTAGAAGTTAGAATAGTGCTAGCCGGGGAGAGGAAAATGAGAGATTTGTTCTATGAACAATTTGTTAAATATCCATCCGCATATCGTTATTATTTATTTCGCGCCTTATTATGCTTTTAGAATGCATGCTTAAGGGTGTATGATGAGACCTAATCAAAGATAATAAATTGGTTGCCAATTTACGCGAAAAACCCTCAATCAAATATTAAGCGTTTTCCTACCATTGAGTGGTTCTCTCTCAAGATCCAAGATTGGCATTGGTTTGTTGGCCAAAGTCAATATCAATGTCCATCGCGGATGTGTTTGAACCACGAAAGGCTTTGTTATATATCGCATGTCTTGGGCAGTTGTGACTTGTTGGCCAAAGTCAAGGTCACTTCTTGTTCATCGACATGGATTACGAAGCTTTCCCACTGTCAATGGGTCCCGCTTAACTGGAATTATTAAGCTTGTTGAGCAAAAGCCAATGCTTAGTTGATTCAGAGGAAAAGGTTAGGAAATATATTGGATATATTGACATATATACAGCGGAAAATCAAAAATTACGAAATTATGATGCCGCTATCCCTTTGCCCAAGACCCATTGTTTTGATTATTCTACAAGCCTAGGCATGTTACTACATATTCTAAGCATAAAAACTCATAAAACATGCAAAGAACATAAACCTAAACATGCTAACTATCATAAGAACTCTAATTAAAATAAAGAAAGAAAAAGACTTACTTGAACCGAAGACTCCTCCAGTCCTCCCTCCAATCTACAAGCTTTTCTCGAACTCAGCAAGTTCTTCCACGTTCCAAAGAGCCACCCAAGTATGTGGCCTCCAAAGATGCACACACCAAAGCTAAAACTCAACGGCAAGACTACGCCTTGAGTGCATGGGTATTTTGCCCTTGGTGCTAGCCTAGGCAAATACCTCAAAACTTTTAACTCGAGGTTCCTCTAGTCAATTAGACTTAAGGATCCTCAAAATCAGTGGCTTACTCTTAAACTTTAGAGTTGCTCACTTATATAAACTCAATATATGAAAGGTTTGGTGCAAATTTTTTTAAAGAATTCATTGGGTTTATATAGGTGCTCCAAAGACAACAAAATTAATTAAGAACCCGATGTGGGATAAAAGCTAATTTAATCTTAGCCATTGGATCTTAATTTAGTGGTTTAATGAGATTATAAAACCCTAATAAGAGTTTGGGCCGAATTGGAATTCAAAATAAATAACAAATAAAAAAATTTACTATTCACATTTTTATTTATTTTTTTATTTATTCCAATTCCCAAAGTACCCCTATCTTCATTCACCAATCCCTAAGCCACTATGGAACCTCATAAATGATCTGTTCAATAATTAAACACATTGAACCATTTATGAACAATTCCTACAACAATTATATATGCTGTTAAATTTGTACTGTGCACTGTTAACCATTGATTTCGACTTTGTTATGTGTGACCTTTTGGGTTCCCCTCAAGTTGGACATGAAATTAATCGTGATAATTTAATCGAACATAAATTATCCTCCGATCAGATGTTCGTTCGATTACAATGGCCAAGGTTGACATCTAGCAACATGTCAAGGCCCCCAAATGAGAAAGAAAGATATATATATACTCATTCAGTATGTGATTTACATATGATACGGTCCTTCGCCTCACTGTATCCCCACCGTTTGACCTAGGGCATGGAAAGTGTCTACCCATATAGTCAAATGTTTGATGTTGATAGTGTCATGAATCGTGCTAACCCAAGAATCTCACATGATTCTTCCGCTGCGGCCACAGTCTCAAGCACTGATCACATATATCAACCCGCGAACTGGAATACTACTCTTATAAGAAAATATTATCCGAGAGAGTAGCGATTCTCTGTTGTATCTTTACAAACTTCATGTGTTTCAACAAATGACCCAATCATACCCTTATGACCAGATCTTTTGAACCAGGGAAGGAGAATTTCAAAGTTATTTGATCCACACATAAGATTGTAAAGACCTCAAGTCTAAGGACTAGTCATACAATCGATACATGAAAGTTCTCACAGACACATGAGATAAACACTCCATGTGAAAACTTTCGGCGGTCAGTTCGATGGACACGAGCAACTCATGCATCCATGTGATACACCAAGCGGACGGATCCCCGCTAGTAGCCTATGAGATCGGCCACCCCACTTAAGGGCGGATCATATCATCATGCTAGTCTCTCCGCTTTGTGAACGTCCAGATTATTCACAAAACTATAACTAAGAACGTTTAAGAGTAATGATTCTTATAAGGCGTGGAAGCCATCATCTTATTACTCCAATGGCTTTATTACAGTGTTTGATGATTTATATAATCTATGTAAGACACGTCTAATAAAGATTTCCATTTTATTAATTAATGAAAATATTACAAATACATGTACATATAGCCCATCCACAAGTTGGGTTTAGGGCATATCCCTAACAATCTCCCACTTGCACTATAGCCAACCAGTATGAATCTGGACACCATACTCTTGGGTGTGCCTATCATGCTTTTGTTGAGTCAGCCCTTTAGTCAGAGAATCTGCAAGATTATTTTCTCTCAACAATCTCCCTAATGAGATGAAATCGCCTGAGTACATGCTTGGATTTCTTGTGGGACCTTGGTTCCTTTGATTAAGCAATGTCACCCGTGTTGTCACAGTACATCGTGACGCCATTCTTTATCGCGGGAAGCACTTCCAGCTCCGTGATGAACTTCTTTATCCAGACTGCTTCTTTAGCTGCCTCAGATGCTGTAATATACTCGGCTTCAGTGGTGGAGTCCGATGTAGTTGACTGCTTTGAGCTTTTCCAACTGACAGCTCCGTCATTCATAGTAAACAGATATCCTGTTTGCGATCTGCTATCATCCCTATCGGTCTGAAAGCTCGCATCACAGTAACCAATGACTTTCATCTCAGAACAATCTCCGTATGTCAAGAACACATCCTTAGTTCTTCTCAGATACTTGAGGATTTTTTTGACAGCTGCCCATTGTTGCTCACCAGGATTTGCCTGATACCTGCTCGTTATGCTAAGAGCATAAGAGACATCAGGTCTTGTACATAGCATGGCGTACATGATCGATCATATTGCTGAAGCATAAGGGATCCTACTCATACGCTCTCTATCTGAAGGAGTATATGGACATTGCTCCTTAGATAATTTGATTCCATGACAAGTAAGTAAATTACCTCTTTTGGAATCTTCTATTTTGAATCTTTTCAAAACTTTATCTATGTACGTAGATTGAGAAAGTCCTAACAACATCTTAGATCTATTACGGTAGATCTTAATGCCGAGGATGTAGGCTGCTTCTCCCAAATCTTTCATGGAGAAATTCTGAGATAACCATTGCTTGGTGGCTTGCATCATGAGAATATCATTCCCGATGATTACTATGTCATCGACATATAATACAAGAAATATAACAGCACTCCCACTACTTTTCCTGTAAACACAAGGCTCGTCTACATTTTTGATGAAGTCAAATTCTTTGATTGTCTCATCAAATCATATATTCCAACTTATGGAGGCTTACTTGAGTCCATATATGGATCGTTTAAACTTTCATACTTTATTATGATCATCCTTAGATGCAAACCCCTTAGGTTGTGTCATATAGACTTCCTCTACGAGGTTCCCATTAAGGAAAGCTGTTTTGACATCCATCTGCCAAATCTCATAATCAAAGTGTGCAGCTAGTGCCAGAAAAATTCGAATGGACTTTATCATTGCAACAGGCGAGAAGGTTTCGTCATAGTCAATTCCTTGGATTTGTCTATAACCTTTCGCCACCAACCTAGCCTTATAGGTTTGGATGTTGCCTTCTACATCAGTTTTACGCTTGTAAATCCACTTGCAGCCTATGGGTTTTATCCCTTCAGGTGCATCCACCAAGTCCCAGACTTGATTCTGATACATAGAGTCTATTTCAGATTTCATGGCCTCAAGCCACTTGACTGAATCAATGTCACGCATTGCTTCGTCATAACTGGTGGGATCGCCATTATCAATGACCTGATCATGTTCCTCATCAATATGGAAACCATATCTTTCAGGCTCATGTCTTTCCCTACCAGACCTTCTAAGTTCATAACCTTATGGTTGTTCCGTCGCTGCCATTTTGAGGGGCCTGGGGTTTAGTTCTATGTTAGTTTTTTCTTCTTGTACCTCATCGAGGTCAAGTCTACTCCCACTATGTTTCTTGAGAAGGAATTCATTCTCTAGAAATTTAGCATTTCGTGAGATAAATGTTCTTTGTTCATTTGGGACGTAGAACACGTATGCTCTTGAGTTCAAGGCATATCCTACAAACTTACATTTAACTGCCCTATCATCCGATTTGTTAGTTTGTGTGAGCTTAACATATGCGTCACATCCCCAAACTCTTAGATAACTAAGACTAGGACGTTTCCCAAACCATAACTCATATGGTGTTTGACTAACAGTCTTGGAAGGAACTTGGTTTAGTAGTAGTGTTGCAGTTTCTAAAGGAAGACCCCAAAATGAAAGAGATAGATCCGTTTCAGGTATCATTGATCGGACCATATCTAATAATGTCTGATTTCTCCTTTCGGAGACCCCATTATGCTGTGGAGTTCCCGGAGGAGTCCACTGGGAAACAATGCCATTTTCTCTCAAGTAATCTTGAAATTCGTTGCTTAAGTATTCACCACCTCGGTCAGACCTTAATGACTTAATACTTTTATTAAGCTGGTTTTCTACTTCAGCTTTGAAGTCTTTGAATTTTTCAAAGGCTTCAGATTTGTACCGCATAAGGTACACATACCCATATCGCGAGTGATCATCGATAAAGGTAATGAAGTAGGAGAATACACCTCTGGCGGTGACTGACATTGGTCCGCATACATCAGAGTGTATGAGTTCTAATGTCTCCGCTGCACGCTGTCATTTACCTTTGAAGGGTAATTTGGTCATTTTACCAAGTAAACAAGACTCACAAGTTCCATAAGGTTCATATTTGAAGGGTCTGAAATACCCATCCTTATGTAGCTTAGTTAATCTTGTTTCATTGATATGACCTAAGCGACTGTGCCATATAAGTGATTCATTGAGATTATTCGAGTTAACGTTGTATATATTAGAGGTTGAACATTCTTTGTTAGTTTGTAAGACATAGATATCATTATTCAAAATATCATATTCATATTTTATTTCATTGAAATAAATAGAACATTCATTAAAACTTATTAGGCATGAAAAACCTTTATTACATAAAGAAGAAATTGAAATGATGTTTTTTACTAGAGAATGTACATAAACACAATCTTCTAAGTCTAAAACTAAACCATTCGGCAAAACTAATGAATAAGTCCCCACGCACAATGCATCCAGTTTTGCTCCATTACCCATGCGTAAGTCAACCTCCCCATGACGGAGTCTCCTACTGTTTCTCAGGCCCTGCACATTGTTACCGGTGTCAAGCACCCAAGTAGAAGGTTCAGAGTTTTTGAGAATATAGTTCAATCATATACAACATACCTGAAGCATTGGGCTTCTTGGCCTCTTGGGCTTCCATAGCTTCCTTGGCTTTCAAGGATCTGCATTCTTTCTTCCAATGACCCTTCTTTCCACAAAAGAAACATTTCCACTTTCCCTTTTTCTTCTCCACCTTACCATTGGGCTTTAGGTGATCTGGAGCCTTGGCCTTGCCCTTATTTTTCTTTGGGCCCCGTGGCTTCAGATCCGTACCCGTAAGCATGACAGAGGTTTTAAGCTCTGGTTCCAAGTCATTCTCTGCTTGCTTTATCAGAAAAATGAAACAGCATAATAAAGTTAGAGAAGTCTTTTGGTAAGGACTGAAGAATTAGATTGTGACCTATCTCATGATCCATGATGAACCCGAGGTTGGCCAATTTTTCAATGTGGCCAATCATCTTAAGCACATGTCCACTAACAGATCCTTCCTTATACCTTGTTTGGAATAAGGCACATGACACTTGGAATCTCACGGTATGAACGAAAGTTGCATACAACTCCTTCAAGTGAAAGATGATGGTTTAAGCATCCATATCTTCATGAGCTTTCTGAAGTTCGTCCGATATAGAGCCAAACATTATGCAAACTACTTGCTCATCATCATCGACGTGTTTCTTCCAAGCATCAAATGTATTTTGGTCATCGTCTTCTGCGGGTTCATGGGGAAATGGTCTTTTAAGAACATAGAAAATCTTTTCTTGTCGTAAGATAATTTTATGGTTTCTAAACCAGTCATTGTAGTTGTCCCCTTTGAGCTTATGCTCATCAAGGATGGAACAAATTGATACTCTGCTTGCCATTTGAATGTTTGTGAAATATTTTAACCCACATGTTAAGAGAGAATGTTAAAATTAGGAATATGTTTTCATTAATGTTTCATAATAACATTGGCTTTTAATATTATGAAGTTGCTCTCACTCAATTGTTTTAAAATTTTAAGTAAATCTCATCAACCCTAATATGATGGATTTCTTGTGGGCAAGGATCCCATTATCATCATTTCATAACTCCGACTATGGCCGGTCGTTATAAAATACGATAATTAGGTAGGTTCCCAATCAATTTATGATATAAATCACAATTCCTTGATCATTTGGTTGGGCAATCAAACATGCCATAGCTTATGCTAGTCCTTGTGGACACCCAATCTTTGCCACTAAGTTATAAGACCACGCCTAAGTGTCGCTGCGTCTTATGACTCAGAAAAGTCAAACCATTTTCAATAGTACGATTTAGGGATAAATTGGTATTGGTCAGTCTGGTAAAACCTAGTCATGCCAATACGGTTTAAGCCCTTTAGGTCTATACTTTACAATGGGAGGCAAATTTTAGACTTAAATTATTATTGAGGATTTTAGCAAGTTTAAGTGAATAACTGTCAAATGGATTCCTCCATTGAAAATTCCCCAGAGGGAGGGTGGATTGAACTCTCTTAAATACTCTTACCTCTTAGGCTCTTATTGCCTTGGTGACAGAAATAAACAATAGATCCTCAAAATTAGTCCAACACTTTAAATATGCTTTAAGGTAAGCTTTGAGTAAATGATTATCTAGATGTTTTCATAACTTTTCCTTTTGGCTATAAAAAGGTAGTGAGTGAAGGAAGACACCAAATCATTATCTAACCCTAGTAATACCTTTGGTTAAATTAACTTTAGTTTGGAAAGTTTTATTAACGCCTTGGTCCCACCCCACTTGTATCTTTTATAATGTCTTTTATTATAAACAAGTGATTTATATTTATTAGCCTTAAATGTAATAAATCTCTAAGTTCATCACAGAATAATTACTTAGCTAAGGGATAAGAAATACACTCTCTATTTCCTTAGAAAGTCTCTAGATGTTTGCACCCTAAAATAATCATGCCAATTCTAATCATACATAGAATCATCAAGCATATGAGTTTTAATATGTTGGAATTATTTTAGGCATTAAATAACTTTGATTAATATTTAATTATGATATTGCATTTTATTTTATTCAAATAAATTTACTATTCACGTTTTTTACATATGCGTGAACTTTAAATTCAATTTCACAATTCAAATCTTAACCAAATTATGCAAAACTTGTGCCTAAAACTAAGTTCAGGGTGTTAGCTTTCCAACAAGCTTTTACACACCCAATTTCGAGTTCAAATGAAAGAGAACTAACAAAAAAAACGGCGCTCTGATACCACTGTTGGGAAGCAGCCGCGAGTGCGCAGTGGAAAATCAAAAATTACGAAATTATGATGCCGCTATCCCTTTGCCCAAGACCCATTTGTTTTGATTATTCTACAAGCCTATGCATGTTACTATATATTCTAAGCATAAAAACTCATAAAACATGCAAAGAGCATAAACCTAAACATGCTAACTATCATAAGAACTCTAATTAAAATAAAGAAAGAAAAATATTTACTTGAACCGAAGACTCCTCAAGTCCTCCCTCCAATCTAAAAGTTTTTCTCGAACTCAGCAAGCTCTTCCATGTTCCAAAGAGCCACCCAAGTGTGTGGCCTCCAAAGATGCACACACCAAAGCCAAAACTCAACGGCAAGACTACGCCTGAGTGCACAGGTATTTTTTGCCTTTGGTGCTAGCCTAGGCAAATACCTCAAAACTTTTAACTCGAGGTTCATCTAGTCAATTAGACTTAAGGATCTTCAAAATTAGTGGCTTACTCTTAAACTTTAGAGTTGCTCACTTATATAAACCCAAGATATGAAAGGTTTGGTGCAAAAATTTGTAAAGAATTCATTGGGTTTATATAGGTGCTACAAAGACAAAAAAATAAATTAAGAATCCGATGTGGGATAAATGCTAATTTAATCTTAGCCATTGGATCTTAATTTAGTGGTTTAATGAGATTATAAAACCCTAATAAGAGTTTGGGCAGAATTGGAATTCAAAACAAATAACAAATAAAAAAATTTACTATTCATGTTACTATTCATGTTTTTAATTTATTTATTTATTCCAATTCCCAAAGTGCACCTATCGTCATTCACTAATCCCTAAGCCACTATGGAACCTCATAAATGATCTGTTCAATAATTAAACACATTGAACCATTTATGAACAATTCCTACAGCAATCATATATGCTGTTAAATTTGTACTATGCACTGTTAACCATTGATTTCGACTTTGTTGTGTGTGACCTTTTGGGTTCCCCTCAAATTGGACATGAAATGAATCGTGATAATTTAATCGAACATAAATTATCCTCCGATCAGATGATCGTTCGATTTCAATGACCAAGGTTGACATCTAGCAACATGCCAAGGCCCCCAAATGAGAAGAAAAGATATATATATATCCATTATGTATGCGATTTACATATGATACGGTCCCTCGCCTCACTGTATCCCCACCGTTTGACCTAAGGTATGGAAAGTGTCTACCTATATAGTCAAATGTATGATGTTGATAGTGTCATGAATCGTGCTAACCCAAGAATCTCACATGATTCTTCCGCTGCGGCCACAGTCTCAAGCACTGATCACACATACTAACCCACGAACCTGGAATACTACTCTTATAAGAAAATATTATCCGAGAGAGTGACGATTCTCTGTTGTATCTTTACAAACTTCATGTGTTTCAACAAATGACCCAATCATACCCTTATGACCGGATCTTTTGAACCGGGGAAAGAGAATGTCAAAGATATTTGATCTACACATAAGATTGTAAAGACCTCAAGTCTAAGGACTAGTCATACAATCGATACATGAAAGTTTTCACAGACACATGGGATAAACACTCCATGTGAAAACTTTCGGCGATCAGTTCGATGGACACGAGCAACTCATGCATCCATGTGATACACCAAGCGGACGGATCCCCGCTAGTAGCCTATGAGATCGGCTACCCCACTTAAGGGCGGATCATATCATCATGCTAGTCTCTCCGCTTTGTGAACGCCAAGATTATTCACAAAACTATGACTATGAACGTTTAAGAGTAATGATTCTCATAAGGCGTGGAAGCCATCATCTTATTACTACAAGGGCTTTATTACAGTGTTTGATGATTTATATAATCTATGTAAGACACGTATAATAAAGATTACCATTTTATTAATTAATGAAAATATTACAAATACATGTACATATAGCCCATCCACAAGTTAGGTATAGGGCATATCCCTAACATTGAATTTGCAATTTCGTTCAAATACTTGCCACATACGCGCTTTCAAATTATTTTCGTCATTTTATATATTTATATTAGTTGGACAAATATTTTATTATTTTTTTGTAACAGTTGGACTATACCCAAAATCGTTAATTGAATAGTTAGACTATTGCAATTAAGATGGCTGGAAAGGTCAATGTTAGGGACATTATCAAGGGCGAAAATGTCTTTAATGGTGCAAACTTTCCTGACTGGGATATGAACCTCAGGATTATCCTGGGGGCTGAGAGATTGCTCTATACAATAGAGAGACCTCTTGGGCCTAAGCCCGGAATTGAGCAGCTGCTTGAGCTTGAGCTTTGGAAGACTCACAGTGATGACAACTCAACTGCTCAATCCGTCATGCTTGCTGTAATGACCCCACAATTTCGTCGTCAAAACAAGGGATTGGATCCCTATGAAATGATGTTGAAATTGAGGGACCTTCACCAATCTAACCTTAGATCACAGAGGTACGAATTGCAGAAGAAGCTCTTTTGCTCTCGTATGTCAGAGGGTACATCTGTTGAACACCATGTATCGCAGATGATTGCTGACATCGAACAACTGGGACAGCTAGGCATAGTCTTCGAGGCTGAGACTTCCATAGATTTGATCTTATAGTCTCTTCCTGACAGCTGGAGCGGGTTCATCATGAACTATAATATGATGAACCAAGAAAATACTCTTGGAGAGTTGATGGCAATGCTGAAAGAGGCAGAAAATGAGCTTTTAAAGGGCAAGAAGCGTGAGGCGCACTTCGCTTCGACATCTCAGAGTGCCAAGGCTTGGCTGAAGTGTTGGACAATTATGACCCATAGCGTCACTATTTATACATATCATGGTGTTGTTGTACAAATTAACTATGTGACAAAGGAGATTGCACTCTTATCATTTGTGATTAGATCACCTAGATATATAAATGATAGGAGGTCCTTATGATTTGTTCCTGGATTGAGAATGATATGAGATAGTATCAGTCCACGAAGGATAAATCATTAAAGATCCCTAGTCAGAGCATTGTCGAGATTGGACATCGATAAATGCGTAAAAGACTAGTATTACACTGGTGCATGTTGTGAGGGCACAACAACATAGTTCTCATATATTTGGGTATAGGATACTCATGCAAGTGTAATAGGAGGTTGTGTTTTACCGATGGTACGGGAAACAGCTTCGCTCTGGATAGACCCCCTCGGAATTCTATTGGTAGTATGACTATGTGTCTATGGAAGTCCGAAATCAGGGTAGGTGTATTTGGTCTTAACTTGAGACTTGCACCGCTAATACTTGCGACAATCAATATACTTTAGTTGCGGTCGTCCAGGACTTTAACAGGTTCTGTGTACGCCAATGCTGGGTATATTGAGAATCGTAGTGTATTGGGTGTGATGTCGAGATGGAAGTATCACTCCAGTCATAGTGGAGATGATGGTCACATAGGATATGGAACTCGTTCTCTTATATGCTCGAGCTATCGGGATATTATGACTAGGTCATATTTATCCGATTATAGAGACTAGTTACCAGACATCCGACATGTGCTTCGTACGGGGTAGACACAATTCCAGCCCCAGGCCTAGCACGTGATCATCCGATATGGATCGACATACGCAATACTACGTATACTACGCCTGATATAGATCCTTTATTCATGTAAGGATATTTTCGGAGAATTGGGTAGGCATGGCGCTTTGCTAGAGGCCAACCTTGTCTTGTAAATCGGTAAAACATAGTACTTGGTACTTACATGTTCGGATAGTCCGACGACCGAATTTACTGCTAACATATCTGGGGATCTCATGGGTCGCTTCCCAAAGATTCACCGATGACGTATGACTCGCACTCTAAATTAATTTAGGATTCATTAGAAAAGAGAGAAAATTAATCTAGGATTGATTGCGGAGATATTTTATCTGGGATAAAATATCATTTAAAGAGAGATAACGATTAATTTGGAATTAATCAGTAAATTAATATATTCGATATATTAAACAAAATTGGATTTCGACGCGGAATTGAAATTAGATTTTAATTCGGGCAAACGAGTAAATTTAGAATTAATTCGTTAGCGACGTGAATAGTGATTTCGCTAGGCGTAATCATTTAATTACGACGCAACGGAAAATTCGTTAATTTAGAATTAACGAACCCGAGCCCGAGATTATTTGCGAGCGCATTCTCATTTCAAATTCGAGTGCGGCACGCAAGTCAAATCAAGCATCAAATCATTAGTCGCATCAAGCGTCAAATCACATGTCACTTTGAGTGATGTGACTTGACAACTTGATTGATTGATGAAGTGATGTGAGTGGTTGGTGCCATTAAAGACTTGACTTTTTGAAAGCCAAATTCATTCCAAATGAATTTGAAATTCACATTTGTGTATAAGATACACAAATTTGGAACAACCAAACACAATTCTCTCTTTTCTTTCTTCTCTCTCTCTCTCGCCCAAGAGGGCAAAATTAGCTCACTGGTTTCTGTCAAAACCGTGAGTTGGGAAGCAAGAGTGTGTGATTTTTGTGGTAAAAATCACAAGAGCTAGCACTCCGAGAGACATGCGAAGGTGATAGGGAAGTCCACCCATGAGCCGGGAATCGTTCGACGAAGCTTGGAGCTTGACGAAGGACCAAAGCCGAGCCAAAACAGTGAGCTGTGAACTGCCACTGCCGAATGCACAAGGAGCAGAATTTGGAATTTTGTTCCTCGTAGCGTCGTTCAACCGATCGATGTGAGTATTCCACAACTTCGTTGATTTGTATTCGCACATATTTCATGCTTGTTTATGATCTTGGGACCTTAATAGAAACCAACAATGGCATCTTGAGAAAGGTTTGAGCATGAAAAGTTTAGGGCTTAAAATTTGTGTAAATTGATTTTGAGTATGATTTAATTAAATTGGATGTTTGAATATGCTTAAATCATGTTGAATTAAAATTTGATTGGATCAATTTCATGAAATTGTGATTGGATCATTTTTTCCCCAAAATCTTGTGTTGGCCGAATACATGAGAGCCCTAATTCTTGGTGATTTTTGATTTTTTGATTCGTTGGAATCAATTGGGATGTTGATTTAATGTCGATTGTGGAATTAATTGGATTGAAACCGAATCGGACACAAAATTCCCAAATTGCCGAGAATGATAAAGCATGTTTGGGTTTGATTTTTGATGAAATATGTTGGACATGTTTTGTTGTAATTGTGCATGATTAATTGTATAAATTAATGTTTTGGAAATGTTAATTTGGGTGATTAATCATGATATACACTTTAGGTTAATTGAATGTGAAATTGGATTTTTTGTATTTAATTAATTGGGCCTTAAAATTGGATTTGGGCATTAATGTTGTAAATGGGCTTATTGGGCTTTGTTGTACAAAGTTGGGTTTAGGAAAAATTGGTTGGATCCAATTGGGCCCAAAACCGCCTCCATAAAGCCCAAATGCGACTTAATGGACCTTTAAAGTTTAATTGGGCCTAATGGGCCTAAATTGATTTCTAAGGCTTATGGGGTAACTCCCGGATTGGATTTTGGTTATTCGGTTTGACCCGAGTTGACCAAAAGTCCACGCCTCAAGAAATTAATTAAAAACCCATTGGACTTTAATTAAATTGACGTTGGATGTTAATCGAGCTTTGAGACCCGTAGCGATTAAATTTGGAATTTAAGTCGTAAAGGTTCGTAATTAAAGTGTAGTATTTAATTTGGAATTAAATAAGTGAATTAGAATTAAATGCATATTGAATTGGATTTAATTATGTAGTTTAATTTAATTCGAGAATTCGTACTTTGAGTACTTATTCGCAAAACGAGTTTGACTCGAGCAAAATCAAATCGTTGTTTGAACATTGGATGGTCACTAATTATAAGATTAATTAATTTGATTAGATTGATTGATAACATGCTTGTGTGAATACATGGTTGCGATGCATGAATAATGTATATCGGATGGATATTAGATGGGTGGGACAATTTTAGAAATTATTGTAATAAATTCGATTTATTAATTGGACCTGCGAGTCCAGCCTTATACCTCCATATTCTTTGTATTCTCTTCTCACCTATTCCCCTCAATGTAAATGAGGTTTCTTTAGAAGTGTAGTGTAACAGGTAGAAGTAAATACATGTGCTAGCGGGAGAGAGAAAATGAGAGATTTGATCTAGGATCATTGTGTAAAGTATCCATCCGCATATCATTATTATTTTTCATATGCGCTTTATTATGTATTTAGAATGCATGTTTAAGGGTGTATGATGATGAGACCTTAACAAAGATAATAAATTGGTTGCCAATTTGCACTCGAAAAACCTTCGCAAAATATTAAGCGTCTTTCCTTCCATTGAGTGATTCTCACTCAAGATCCGAGACTGGCATTGGCTTGTTGGCCAAAGTCAATGCCTTTGTCTGTCGAGGATGTGTTTGAATCGCGAAGGCTTTGTTCCATATTGGTGTCTTGTCCAAGTTGTGGTTTGTTGGCCAAAGTCAAGACCACTTCTTGTCCATCGACATTGATTACGAAGCTTTACATGGTCAATGAGTCGCTCTTAACTGGGATCACTAAGTTTGTTGTGCCAAAGCCAATGCTTAGTTGATTCAGAGGAAAAAGGTTAGGTAATACATTGGATGTATTGGCATATATAAGATATATGTTTCGGACTTGGATGTCCCCCTACCGGATCTAGGAATTGGATTGGATCCAATCGATCTTAGAGATCTACCTAGTTAATTATCATATAATTTGTTGGCCAAAGTCAAGATTGTGTGATATTTAACGGGATCCTAGCCCACTAGGAAACACGGTTTCCCGAGTACTCGACAGAGGGTTAGAGGCTCGCCGAAAAATAGTGGGAGGCAAGAATTGAATTTGCAATATTCGTTTAATTACTTGCCATACGCGCTCAAACAAATATCATTCGTCGTTATAAATTAAATGTTAGTTGGACTAATATTTAAATGTTGTTTTAATAAATAGTTGGACTATATTCAAACTATTCATTTATAGTTGATTTTATAATTGGATTATACTAATCAATATAATTGATTTTAATCTATAAATTATAGTTGATTAAATAGTTTGACTATTGTAATCATTATAATAAATAATACCAAAATCGTTGATTGAATAGTTGGACCATTAAAATCAAGATAAAATTGAAAGATTGACATTTAAAACATGATCCTAGGGAAAATGTATTTAAATGATTTAATTTTCATATTGGGAATAAATTTCAGGATGGTCCTGGGAAATAAGTTACTTTATTTGATAAAATAACATATTATGCCTAAGCCCGGAGTTAAGCAAATAGTAGAGCATAATCTTTGGAAGATTTATGTGATGATAACTTTAGTGCTTAATCCATTAAGCTTGTCGCAGTAGACTCCTTAAATTCTGAATCAGAACTAAGGATTAGATCCTTAATTTATGATACTGAAATTAAAGGATCTTCATAAATCTATTTTAGGTTTTAGAAGTACTAAATTGCAATACATAACTCTTGGAGAGTTAATGACTATTCTCAAGGAGACAAAGTCAAAATTTGTAATAAGGCAAGTAGCGCAAGGCGCACCTTACTTCGATATTCTAGAAACCCAAGGCTTGGCCAAAGGCTTCTGGAATGTGGAAAAGGGCAAAGGCAAAATCATTATGATCTTCTGGAAGATAAAGGACATATCCCAAAATGTCTGCTAATTGTGGCAAACGGGATCGCGGAAGCGTGACTGCCGTTTGAACAAAGCAGACATGAAGGAATTGAAGACGAGCAAGGCTCTGACTTCAAATATGTTTGTCAAGATTATGTTCACTACTAGTATTAAAATTGGATTTTAAATACTTAGTATGATACATAAATATGTATTGATGTTCAGAATCTGTTTTGAACAGGATACTGACTTCAATTGAGATTTATCTGCGAATTGGAAACGGGACGAAAGTTGTTTTGACCGTAGATACCTAATTTTAGGAACTACCCTTCAGGTGTGTACCTAAAATTGGAAACTGTTATAATGTAACTAGTTTGACTGGATACATTATCTCTATATCAGTGTTTAACCCGCTGCGGGTGAACCTTTATATTCTAGAACACTAAAGTGTTTTATTATATAAAGATGATATTGAGATATACACATTAGATGTGAATAACAGAATTTATATTTTGAATATAAATAAATCTCAAATATATAACATGACAAACAAATAGCTCAAACTGATTTGATCAGAAGAAACTAATTGTGGCATTGTTGTCTGGGACACAATCAAACAAGACTCGTATATCCACACTTTTGAAGAGTGGATACTAGGACTGATTTGATCCTATTCAAATAAAGTCTATGAATCTAGTTTATTGGGCAAAGTGCCTAAAACACCTTTACTTGATAAAAGTGTAAATGTCACCGACCTGTTAGCCCTAGTTCATAGTGAAGAAAGTGGGCCCATGTCTAGCTAGGCTAGATGTGGATATGAATATTTCGTGACCTTTACGGATGTGGCATCGCGTTATGGTTACGTGTTTCCTTTGAAACACAAATCGGAAACTTTGATAGTTTCGACACGAAATAGACAAACAGACTGGCTATAGTATTATACCGTCACGGTAAGACCGTAATGGAAAATACTTAAGCAATAAGTTTCAAAGATACTTGAAAGAGTATAGTATTCTTTCAATGAGGACTCCTCCCGGAACACGTCAATTTGACGGTGTGTCCGAACTGAGTAACCGAATTTTTTTAGACATGATAAGGTTAATCATGAGTCGCTCTGAGCTACCATTTCCTTCAACAGATAAGCTTTAAACAGTGCAAGAACTTATTTAGAATAAGGTTCCATAAAATCTGTTTGACAGATTTCATATTAGATATGAACGGGAAAGAAACCGGGTTTCTCATTCCTGATAATTTGGGTTTGCTAGGCATGTGTTTGGATGATACCAAACTAAAACCCAAATTGGATAAGTGCCAATTGTAGGTTATCCTAGGGATACCAAAATATTGTACTTATACAACTCACAAGAGAACTATGTAATTGTTGCTCACCATGCGATTTTCCTAAGAGGAATACCGATATGCAGTGGTAAGTGGGAGGATAGTAAAACTCGATGAAAATCAGAGTAATACTGTCCAAGGCACCGAATCCTAATGGAACATAAATAGTTCATCAAGGATGAAACTATACCATTAATCTTCGAATACACAATAACCGCGTAAGTCGGACAGAGTCAGAAAACAACCTGGGGTATGGGTTTCTGATCTCACCTCATAAAGATGTCTATCTTATTGAGGTATACCAACTGACTACGTATGAGGAAGTGATACAAGGTATCGACTCCCTAATTATGACAAAGTGTCATCAGTCCGAAATGGATTCCATGTATATCAACTATGTTTGGATACTAGTTGATGTACCGCAAGGCATTGTGCCTATTGGTACTATAAGTCTTCAAGGAAGACATACATGGAAGGCAACATACCAACGTACTAAGCTAGGCTTGTAGCGGAAAGGTGTCGTTATCAACATTGTGTTGATTACGATTCAACCTTTTACATGTTGCCACAGTTAATCCATTTGGATAATGCTTGCTAAAGCTGCGTGTTTCATTTATGAAATATGTCAGCTTAACGGGAAAATCGCTTTCCTGAAAAGGAAACCTTTTGGAGGATGTTTACAACATCCTGGCGGTTTTTGTCGTACCTTAACTAGCAAACAAGGTTTGCAGGTTATTCGATCCATGGGTGGATTGAAGCAAGCATAGATTCTTGGAATTACCGTTTTGATGTAATCATAATAGTTTATGATTTAATTCAAAACGAAATGATTCTTGTGTATATAAGAGGGTTAGTGGGAGCGCACTGACAGTGGTTGTCCTATAAATAATGATAATATGTCATTTCTTGGAAATGATATTCCCATAAAACAATCGGTGAAAGCTTGGCTTTCATGAAACTCTCCGTGAACTCGTACATTAAATAATGTATGTGACCTGGTGTCTCATACGCTTTGAGCATATGATTCAAAAACAGGCCAATCCGAGTGATAGTCACTGGATTGAAGGTAAGAACATCCGTTAGTATCTTAGAGATCTAAGGATGCTACCTTAAATTAATGGAGATGGAGAACTTGAAGTGACTGGGATCACTGTAGCAAGTTTTCTAACCGATAAAGACGACTATAAGTCGCAAACGGTACTATACAGTTTGAATAACGGAACAGTGAGCTGGAAATCTTCCAAGGAAGATACTGTTACCGTATAAATAACTAATGCGGGTTATTTCTGCAGCTGAGGCATCAATAGAAGCCTTCTGGGTCGATAATAATCTAATTAGATTAGATATAGTTCTGTTAGCAGCTGAGCTAGGCGTCAGCACAGGCTAAAGAATTAATGGTCTCATCAACGATCCAGATATATACTTCGATATTCATCTGATTTGTTCGGATCATACATCGTGGTGATGTGATGATCGAATAAATCGCATCAGACGATAATCATGCAAATCCGCTGACGAAAGCTTTTCTCAGCAATTTGAGCCAACCGTACATAGTTCGGGTGTCAGACACTCGAGTGACTGGCTATAGGCCAAGTGGGAGATTGTTGGACAATTATGACCCATAGCGTCACTATTTGTACAGATCATGGTGTTGTTGTACAAATTAACTATGTGACAAAGGAGATTGCACTCTTATCATTTGTGATTAGATCACCTAGATATATAAATGATAGAAGGTCCTTATGATTTGTTCCTGGATGGAGAATGATATGAGACAGTATCAGTCCACGAAGGATAAATCATTAAAGATCCCTAGTCAGAGCATTGTCGAGATTGGACATCGATAAATGCGTAAAAGACTAGTATTACACTTGTGCGTGTTGTGAGGGCATAACGACATAGTTCTCAAATATTTCGGTATAGGATACTCATGCAAGTGTAATAGGAGGTTGTGTTTTACCGATGGTACGGGAAACAGTTTCGCTCTGGATAGACCCCCTCGGAATACCATTGGTAGTATGACTATGTGTCTATGGAAGTCCAAAATCAGGGTATGTGTATTTGGTCTTAACTTGAGACTTGCACCGCTAATACTTGTGACAATCAATATACTTTGGTTGCGGTCGTCCAGGACTTTAACAGGTTCTGTGTACGCCAATGCTGGGTATATTGAGAATCGTAGTGTATTGGGTGTGATGTCGAGATGGAAGTATCACTCCAGTCATAGTGGAGATGATGGTCACATATGATACGGAACTCGTTCTCTTATATGCTCGAGCTATCAGGATATTATGACTAGGTCATGTTTATCCGATTATCGAGACTAGTTACCAGACATCCGACATGTGCTTCGTACGGGACAGACACAATTCCAGCCCCAGGCCTAGCACGTGATCATTCGATACTGGATCGACATACGTAATACTACGTATACTACGCCTGATATAGATCCTTTATTCCTGTAAGGATATTTCCGGAGAATTGGGTAGGCATGGCGCTTTGCTAGAGGCCAACCTTGCCTTGTAAATCGGTAAAACGTAGTACTTGGTACTTACGTGTTCGGATAGTCTGACGACCGAATTTACTGCCAACATATCCAGGGATCTCATGGGTCGCTTCCCAAAGATTCACCGATGACGTATGACTCTCACTCTAAATTAATTTGGGTTAATTAGAAGAGAGAGAAAATAAATATGGGATTAATTGCGGAGATATTTTATCTGGGATAAAATATCATTTAAAAAGATATAAAGATTAATTTAGAATTAATCGGTAAATTAATATATTCGATATATTAAACAAAATTGGATTTCGACGCGGAATTGAAATTAGATTTTAATTCGGGCGAACGAGTTAATTTAGAATTAATTCGTTAGCGACATGAATAGTGATTTCGCTAGGCGTAATCATTTAATTACGACGCAACCAAAAATTCGTTAATTTAGAATTAATGAACCCGAGCCTGAGATTATTTGCGAGCGTATTCTCATTTCGAATTTGAGTGCGACACGCAAGTCAAATCAAACGTCAAATCATTAGTCGCATCAAGCGTCAAATCACATGTCACTTTGAGTGATGTGACTTGACAACTTGATTGATTGATGAAGTGATGTGAGTGGTTGGTGTCATTAAAGGCTTGACTTTTTGAAAGCCAAATTCATTCCAAATGAATTTGAAATTCACATTTGTGTATAAGATACACAAATTTGGAACAACCAAACATAATTCTCTCTTTTCTCTCTTCTCTCTCTCTCTCTCTCTCGCCCAAGAGGGAAAAATTAGCTCACTGGTTTCTGTCAAAACCGTGAGTTGGGAAGCAAGAGTGTGTGATTTTTGTGGCAAAAATCACAAGAGCTAGCACTCCGAGAGACATGCGAAGGTGATAGGGAAGTCCACCCATGTGCCGGGAATCGTTCGACGAAGCTTGGAGCTTGACGAAGGACCAAAGCCGAGCCAAAATGGTGAGCTGTGAACTGCCACTGCCGAATGCACAATGAGAAAAATTTGGAATTTTGTTTGTCGTAGCATCGCTCAACCGATCGATGTGAGTATTCCGCAACTTCGTTGATTTGTATTCGCACATATTTCATACTTGTTTATGATCTTGGGACCTTAATAGAAACCAACACGAAGGCTACTTGAGGTGTGAAGAAGAAGAAGAGAAATGGCAAGGCCAAATCATCAAAGTCTTCTGGGAAGGCAAATGACAAATCCCAAGATGTCTGGTTACAGTGTGGCAAACGGGGTCACTGGAATGTGACTGCCGTGAGTACAAAGCGCACATGAAGGAAGTGAAGGCGGGTGTAGGCATTGCATTTTTACATATCAGCCCGATGATGAGTCTCGTATGGAGACACTACCTATTTAGTTGTGAAAGCCGCGGGAAACAGATGTTGGAAGGGTAAAGTTGGAAATTAGCATTTTGTCAGAGTTAACTCGCGTGTTTCACTTCGGGTTCGCTTGTTGGACCTCTGTTTTAAAACACACCAAACCCATTAAATCACATCCAAAAATAATTAAAAAATTTAAAGCACATCTCACAAATTAAATAATTAAAACATTTAAAATACATGTCACAAATTAAATTAAATTAAAACACATGACACAAATTAAAACACCTTTCTAATTAAAATAAATCACATTCCTAATTAAAGAAATCCTTTCCTTGTAACACACTAATTAAAAGATATATCCATTAAATACAAAAAATCCCCTTCCTACCCAAATAAGGATTACCCATCCCTTGGCCTATATAAAGAACCATTAACCCCACCTTTCAACCCTGGCTGAATCTCACAACATTCACACAAAATTACCCTAGTCATTCACGCCCAAAAACCTCCTACAAATACCTTCAAATTGCCGTGGAAAAGAACCCCCCAAGCAGCCCAATTTCACGCATAGACCCGTCCCTCAACACACGCACGCCTAGCCTTCACCACTCAGCGCATCAACAGATAACCAAACTCACGCTTTAACCAATGCCAAACAGCTACCAGCCCACTAGCACAAGCATCAAAACCCTACTGACCTTGCACCAAGCATCCAGCCCTCATTCACACTTCAACGAAGCCACCAGCCCCTTCCTTCACGCATAACCCTCCACAATCCACTGCCCATCTCACGACTAAACTACCCTCACATTACCCCACCAAAATAACCGACTAAACTACCCTCACCTGACCCCACTCAACAAACGGCACTCAGACCTTCTCTCCAACACCCTTCACGTGTCCAAGCAGCCATCAGCCAGCTCATGCACCCTAGCCCCACGTTCACACTACGCCCAGCACGCCACTGCCCCGCACCTCACGCCCAGCACGCCACACGCCACTGCCCCCTTGATGAGTGGTAAAACGGTCACTATTTTCCACTCATTTAACTTAATATTTTGTATAGTTTCTTGAGTTTTGTGAATATTTTGATGTGTTTTGTGTTATTTTGTAGATAAATAAAGTTTCAGGACATTCTGGAGGTGATTTGGAGCAAAACTGTGAAATTTGGTGAAATTTGGCAAAAAAGGTATTTTGGTAATTTTGGGCGTCCCGACACAAATGGTATTTTGGTAATTTTGGGCATCCCGACACCAAAATAAAGTTTCAGGACATTCTGGAGGTGATTTGGAGCAAAACTGTGAAATTTGGCAAAAAGGGTATTTTGGTACTTTTGGGAGTCCCGACACCGAGGGTATTTTGGTAATTCCACCGCATGCCACGTGTCAAAAATTCAACGAGATGTTTTTTTAGCCACCATGCCACGTGTCGAAAATTCAGCGATCCAAAAAAAATAATAAAATAATAAAAAAAATCAGAAAAATAATAATAATAAATTGGATTTTTTTGCCTATAAATAAATTTTGAATTTTTAGTTTCAAATGTACCTCATCCTCTGAAATCCTTATAAATAAAAGAGAGTTCTTCTTATTTTCTTATTATATTCAGTTTTATTTACGCTTTGTAATAGTAATTCTATCCATCTGTGAGTGGGTAACTTCTCTATGCTGAGGTAATAAGGTAATACTTTTACTTTTGCTATTTAGATTAATCTCCCTTATAATATAATATATAAACTATCGACAGATGCTTTCACATAATTTCGTGTTCCAGGTTAGTAAACTGATTTATTACACAAACTTAAAATAATCACTTCATCTTTTTAAAGATATTAAAATGATTCACAACCCTAGATCTTTGAGTCTTTTATTTTCCTTAGTATTTTCTTTTGTCTTTTTATTATTTTATTTATTTAGCAAATCTACAAATCAAATCATCAAGCAATCAATTCCCTTCTCCCTCAATTAGATATTTGTAAATAAATAGTATCAACAATTAATAACAATAGTAGGAATTAAGTCATCGTGAGATTGATATTTTTATACTACTTGAACGATACGTGCGCTTGCATTATACGTGTGTGTTTACGCCGGTCAAGTTTTTGGCGCCGTTGCCGGGGACTTATTTTTCTTGAGTTATTAATTTTGAAGCTATCTAATTTACTTATATCTAATTTTCTTTATTATTATCTATACTTTTTATTTCGTTCTTTTGTTTTCAAGTGATTGAAAAAATGGAACATTTTGAAACATTACGACCTTTACTAGAAAAAGATACACCCCAATTCCGGGAGCAACAGTCTAGTTTTCTGAGGCCTATTGTCCAACCCAACAACTATCACTGGAAGCCAGAACCAAGCAACACTACATTTTCTCATCAGAATGAAATGGGGAGATGTGTAATATGTGATGGTAACCCCGAGCTATCAATGTATATACCTTTCAGAGTGGAAGAATTATTAGAACCATTCAAGGTACATAGAATCATCATATTTTCCATCTTATCCACCATCTATCTACGATCTTCATCAAGAACCAGATCCATCAGAGGAAGATCAGTTGAATGACATGCTAAAAGATTGGCTTAAGAAACGAGAAGCTCAATTTGATGTACAAATTCAGAGTCAAGCAGCGTCTATACAGAGGATGACAGATCAAGTTAGACAATTAACAGAGAACCTGAATCACATATCTCACAGAGCAAATTCAAATAATACTGAAAAAGCCTTTGAATATCCTGAGATTCATCATGACATCATAACAGAGGACGAGGCTGAGCAGTATCAAGAATCAGAGGTATCAGTTCAGGAGCCTGCACCAACAAAGTCTCAATTTGATTTTTATTATTCTGACTCTGACGAGGATGAAGAAACTGAGCTTTTTGTACAAATTGCACCAACAAGGAAGGATGAAACTTTCCATCCTCAGAATGAAGATCTTGGAGCATGCTTTGCAACGATGTTTGAAGAAGATCTTCATGAACCATCCATTCCAGTCATATCAGAGGATGAAGACCTAAAATCTGACAATTGTTTTCATCCTCAGGTTGACAATTTTGAAGCATGTATTTCACATATGACAGATGAAGAGCTGAATACATAAATTTTAAAATACATCTATAAAGAAAATGTGGAGCAAGAAGTAGAGCAAATGGAGGAGCAAATGTGTGACCAAATTGAAAATCCAGAGCATTCAGGAGAAACATCGCTGTATCGGGGAGTACAAATCAAAGATATCGCCCAGAAGATTGACAGAATGGAACTTCCATTCCAAGTCAAGCACCATACGAAACCTCCTGATTTTCTTTCTTTCTTTTCAGGAATCACTGGAACAATAAAAGTTAAAAAGGTGGCACGAGCACTGAATGAGACAAAACTCTTTTTACCACTTTACCGTTGGAAGAGACCCTTCAAAAGCAACGCTCACGGGATTGTCTTTAATAGGACATCCAAAACGACGTTGAAACCTCATTGACAGATAGATTTCAGTCACGTCTGGCTGAAGATGAAAAATTTAGCGCTAGCAGGGAGGCAACCTATGCAATTTGTTGTAATTTTTTTATTTTGTGTATACATGTTATAGAATTTTTAATTTTGTGTGTTGTTTTGTAGGGAAAAGCACAAACGGAGAATTTTAAGACAGAAGGAATAGTATTTGGCAATCATAAAGATGAGAACCAATTCATTAGAGATGGCTGAGTAAAGAATTAATTCTTGAGACACATCCTAATAAATTTATACTAAGCGAGTGGCATATTGCGTACATAATTCTGTTGCCTTACTTATTGCTTTGATTCGCTTTTCTGTTGTAATTATCTTTATTTTCGTAGACAGGATCCAGACTTTTTGACCTTTCACGATCTCTTTTGTTTTGTTTAGCTAACAAGCTTCCTTTGGAAGATACTAGTGCTATTATTACTCACCCTTTTTCAGGTACTATAAATTCAGCCCGTCATTGCACTTTTGAAGGCATCCAGAGTTGAGAAAGAAATACATAAAAAATGGAAGCCACTTCAAGAAGACGAGTTGAAAACATCTGTGTGTTTTGCGGTAGTAGTGTTGGTGCTAAACCACAATACATAGAAGCAGCACAAGAATTGGGTCGAGTCTTAGCTGCAAGGAATATGCACTTAATATATGGCGGAGGCAATCTTGGACTAATGGGGATCGTTTCAAAGGCCATACAAGAAGGAGGAAGTCATGTTTTGGGAATCATCCCAAAACCCTTGGCAGAGGCAAATCTGATTGAACCATCAAACGGAGAGGAACTGATCGTGCCAAGTATGTCTGAACGACTAGTGGAAATGATTAACCGTTCTGATGCTTTTATTGCTTTGCTAGGTGGCTTGGGTACATTGGAGGAAATTTTTATAGTACTATCTTGGGCGAACCTGAACATACACCAGAAACCGCTTGGACTGCTCAACGTTGATGGATTTTATGATTTTCTTTGTGTGTTTCTTGATGATGCCCGGAGAAATGGGTTCGTGTCAAAACCTATGAAAGAACTCCTTTTTACTGCCAGGTCTGCTCCGGATCTAATAGACCAACTTTTAGCCCATGAACCACAAGTTGATCCTAACCTTTCAAAGATAAAATGGTCCGATGATGATCATGGTAAGAAGCGTCGAATAAATCTGGATCTTAACCTTTAATTTGCTTGTAGTAATTCAGCTAACCAAGTACTATCCTCTAAACTCTTCTTCTACTGTTTAAAGACATTGGGGACAATGTCTCATTTAGGTTTGGGGGTGAGGAATAGTTAATAGTACTTGTTTGTATTATGTTTTTATTTTTAGTCCAAAATTTTTCGAAAAATACAAAAAAATTAAAAAAATTCAAAAATTACAAAAATATTTTGCATTTTTATCAAAGGCATATTTAAAGCTAGGTGATGGTTTGGTGTCTTCCTTCACTCATACCTTTCTATAAGGAAAAGCTGTGAAGACACCTAGATAATATCATTCACCGTAGCTTGTTGTGATAGACTAGTTTGGAGGACTTGTTGTTTATTCCTGACACCAAGCGATAAGAGCCTAAGAGGCTAGGGTACTTAAGTGAGCCTCGCTCCACCCTCCCTCTGGGGAATCTACAACGGGAAGTCCATTCGACAGCTAGTCACACACCATGACCAGTAAAAATTATTTTTCTTATGGTTTTGTTTTTATGTTGACTAAAAAGGTGAAATTGGTAAGAAATAGTTGTGTAAGGAATTCTCACTCCTGATACGTATTTCAAACCTATATTTCGAAACAAGTTAATTTTTGTTTATTTCCTTTTGAATTATTTAATTTATAAATTCTCCATAAAACTGACTAAAAATGGATCTTCATATACTTAGTTGGCAGATATTATCAACATACATGGTAACATACGGATATATGATAAAATTGAAAAGATTGTAATATTCAGTGCTATAGTTTAATTGGAGAAGCATCTCAAAAAAAAGTGATGGAATAAAACATAAAAAAATATATACATCTGAGATCCGAGTTATTAAGTCTGTAAGGGTATTTTAATACCTAGTGCCCTAAAACCAACTGGTTTGGGAGTCATTGGCCAAAGCTCGTTACATGGATCAAAAATGATGAAAAATGTATATATATCTGAAGTCTGAGTAATTAAGTCCGTAGGGGTGTCTTAACACCTGATGCCCTAAAGCCAACTGGTTTGGGAGTCACCGACCTAAAGCTCGCTAGATAGATGGAAGATATTGTATATAAATAAAAAATAGAGAAAAAAATCAAAGAAAAAATCAGAAAAATCAGAAAATCTATTCCATTACTACATGAAGGTGTGAATTCTGATAAAACTTTAGGACAAAAATATTACTCTCTTATCAACTGCACTTATAACTGTTATGGGCAAAATGAGTTGTTTAATATTTTGTTGGCTGTGTATATGGAGAATGGTAAAAATAATCGGAGAATTTACTTATTCAGTAATTTAAAATGAAACAAAACAACTAGTAAACTTGGAGTAGAAGTTTCACCTGATTAGTCACTAACTTATTTATTCTCTTTTCTCTTGTCTTTTTGCTTTTGTGTGCATTAGTTTCACTACCATTTTACTTTTGTAAAATGTTTGTAGGTATCATTGTTGTAAACCCTCACGAGACTACAACCCGTCCACTATGGACACCTAGGGGTTTAAAGGCTTGTTGCATATGCTAAATGCAATCGTGATCCCTACGAAAGTGGCTTAGTTAAAATTTTATTATGTTATTTTATTTTGCTCGAGGACTAGCAAAATGTTAGGTTTGGAGGTGTGATAAGTGGTAAAACTATCACTATTTCCCACTCATTTAACTTAATATTTTGTATAGTTTCTTGAGTTTTGTGAATATTTTGATGTGTTTTGTGTTATTTTGTAGATAAATAAAGTTTCAAGACATTCTGGAGGTGATTTGGAGCAAAACTGTGAAATTTGGTGAAATTTGGCAAAAATGGTATTTTGGTAATTTTGGGCGTCCCGACACAAATGGTATTTTGGTAATTTTGGGCATCCCGACACCAAAATAAAGTTTCAGGGTATTCTGGAGGTGATTTGGAGCAAAACTGTGAAATTTGGCAAAAAGGGTATTTTGGTAATTTTGGGCGTCCCGACACCGAGGGTATTTTGGTAATTGCACCGCATGCCACGTGTCAAAAATTCAACGGGCCGTTTTTTTTAGCCACCATGCCACGTGTCGAAAATTCAGCGATCCAAAAAAAATAATAAAATAATAAAAAAAAATCAGAAAAATAATAATAAAAAATTAGATTTTTTTGCGTATAAATAGATTTTGAATTTTTAGTTTCAAATGTACCTCATCCTCTGAAATCCTTATAAATAAAAGAGAGTTCTTCTTATTTTCTTCTTATATTCAGTTTTATTTACGCTTTGTAATAGTAATTCTATCCATCTATGAGTGGGTAACTTCTCTATGTTGAGGTAATAAGGTAATACTTTTACTTTTGCTATTTAGATTAATCTCCCTTAAAATATAATATATAAACTATTTAAAACCTGACTTAATAAAGGATACTGCCACATATTCAATTTAAATTGGTTAAACCTGACTTAATGAAGATACAGCCATACTAGACGGTTGGTTTAAGTTTATATTTCTGTTCCGCCTTATGGCTCGTATATTTGAATTTGACTTAATCAGAATACCGCCATTCCGGACGGTTGTTTAAAATATCACAAGATTATATATTATTTTATGGGAGATATCTAAATAGTAAATAGTAGAAGTTAATTCCTTTTACCTTAGCATTTTATTTATTTTTCCGCATTTACTTTTTAGTAATTTTTATGTTTTTTTTTTATTTGTACTAACTATGTGTTATAACTAAATTAGTTTTCTAGATTGTGATGAAATCTAATATCACCGGTTTATAAGAGGTTATTTTATAATTTGAGTAATTTAAAGGTTTACTTATTAAGTCTTAAATGCTTCTTGTTGTTTGATCACCAATAAGATTAATGTGGTAAATCTAAAATGAACTAGACATAGGGATTTTAGGTTTCAACCTTTGACTTAATAGCCCACGATCTTCCTTGAGGATAGATAACCCTTTAATAGATTTCCTTACAGGATAGACATATACCTGTTGGGCGGGGGTAGCCATAATTAGAAGTTAAACTTAATGAATCCAGATAATTTGGTTGACATAGACATATGGTTCAATTGGATTAAACTGGGTATTTGTGTCTGACCATCGACATATGCTTTCACATAATTTCGTGTTCCAGGTTAGTAAACTGATTTATTACATAAACTTAAAATAATCACTTCATCTTTTTAAAGATATTAGAATGATTCACAACCCTAGATCTTTGAGTCTTTTATTTTCCTTAGTATTTTCTTTTGTCTTTTTATTATTTTATTTATTTAGCAAATCTATAAATCAAATCATTCAAGCAATCAATTCCCTCCTCCCTCAATTAGATATTTGTAAATAAATAGTATCAACAATTAATAACAATAGTAGGAATTAAGTCCTCGTAGGATCAATATTTTTATACTACTTGAACGATACGTGCGCTTGCGTTATATGTGTGTGTTTACGCCGGTCACCCCTCACCTCACGCCCAGTACGCTACTGCCCCTCACTTCACGCCACACACTCACTCAATCCACGCCATTGCCTTTCACTTCACAGCCTCACGCACACACTCACTCTTCACAGCCCACTGCCGCACATCCAAGACTCCCAAAACTGCCCATTGCCGCACATCCAAGTCTCCTTAAAACTGTCCAGAAAACACACCTAAAAACTGCCCAAAACAGTAACAAAAACTGCCTCTGGAACCCTTCAAAAACTACAGTCCAAACCAGTCCAAATAACCGCCAAAACAGTCCCAAAACAGCCCCTTAAACCCTTAAAACAGTGACAAAAAAATATACCAAAAACAGCAGCGAAACAGAGTAAAAAATAGCTGCCCGAACAGCAAAACAGCGAGGAAAGACGTTGAGTTAGTGGACCAAAAGAGTTGCGGATCATTCACCCTTCCAACGGCCGTGTAACGCCCTTTCGTGAGACGATAAAAGAGGTTAGACCTGAGGGTACCCTTTTATTCATTATCTTTCGTTTATTTTATTTAATTTGAGTATTATCACATGAGAGTCGTTTGAGGCATGATGTGATTGTTGGATAAGCGGAATATGTGTTCCCTTTTGTGGTATATAGGATGGAAACTCGGACGTAAATTCCGTAGCCGAATCCGAATGGACGGTAGTGCGGTTTGTACTCGGGATACAACGCCACGTACCACTTAAGAGACACGTATTTCGTCTCATCCAAACTTGTGTTTGAGCATGTTGTAGTTCGTAGGTTATTTATTTGTTATTAAAGCATGATTTGGCTTAGTTTATTATTTATTTTCAAAGCATGATTACATTATTTTAGGCATGATATTTTGTTTAGTTTATAATTATGTTTGAATTGCTATTTGTTTATTTTGGTTTAATGGTTCAATGTGCTCATTGTGTGATATTGTGTGTTTGCCGTTTAAAGACTTACTTCCAAGCATGTAAACTTAGATTATGAGTTATTGTGATGAATACAAACTAGACATAGGTTACCCTTGAGCATGTTTGTTGAATAGATTCAGTTAGTTTATTGCACAAATCACATCATTACAAGTGACATAAGTAAGGGACCATTCCGAACCCAACGGTTTGAGGTCTTCCCTTGCGAGGGGTGGGTGCGGCCTTAAATCTTTGTCCCGAGCCTAGAACAGCGTCGTCAAGTTCTGTGTCCTACAGTCTGGCGACTCCACTGGGGATCTAGAGAATTGGCCTCGAAATCATGTCTTGTGATGTGTATGATTTGCGCTTTAGTTGACCGTTTCTATAGTGGGTTGAGGGGGTTTTAACCAAAGGCACTGTTAAAGCTAGGTGATGATTTGGTGTTTTCCTTCATTCACTACCCTTCGGGGAAAAGCTGTGAAAGCACCTAGATAATCATTATCTGTAGCTCGTTGTGATGGACTAATCTGGAGGACTCGTTGTTTATTCCTGACACCAAGCGATAAGAGCCTAAGGGGCTTGGGTAATTAAGAGAGCCTCGCTCCACCCTCCCTCTGGGGAATCTTCAACGAAAAATCCATTTGACAGTCAGTCACACACCATAACTCGTTGGCACGTACCTTAAAGTATAAAAAAGGTGCGCTCACTTGGTCGCTCGAACCCTTGAGTGGGGAGTCCTAGTTGTGGGCAATCCTTCGTCAGCGAGAGCCTTTGTCCGCACTCCCAAAAACCCACATGTGAACCATAGTTGTGTGACCTATAGGAGCCACTCCTTTATGCTTTTGATAACCACATGCATATTATATCTCATACATCACACACATCTCATGCATACATGCATCATGTTAACCCTCGTGTCATAAAAGCCATCATAGATATCCATTGGGTTAGGAAAAAAAAGACTTGTCAAAGAAGAGTTTAGCAAACATGGATATTGGGAAAAGGAAACCGAGAAACAGAGAAATTTACGGCAGGGATAGAAAGATCATGGTGGGCCCAAAAGAAAAAAAATAAGAGGAAAAAGAAGAAAAAAAAAAGAAAAAGAGAAAAAAAAAAAAGAAAAAGAGAAAAAAAAAAAAAGAAAAAAAATTGTTTGTTTTAAAGTCCTTAATAGTTAGGCATAAGTCCAATGATGAATCGTTTGCTTTAGTATGAAATCTTAGAAACGATAAACCCTTGATATGCTTTTATCTGATACTTTGAGTGATTGATCTATGTTAGACTCGTAAGTACTTCACTATAGGTTCTTAGCAGTGAAAACCTGAGTAGTTGGTAATGTGACTAGTTGAAGAAATTGTAGGTCGGTGAATGACCATTTACTTAGATGTCTATCTTGATTTGCTTATGTTATTATGTGTGGTATGGTTGAAGATAAAAAAAAAAGTCTCTAAAGAAAAGAAATAAACCGCCTATAACCAATAAGCGTGAAGCTACCCATGGGCGAGTATTAGGACCACCATGAGGAGAAATGCTACCTTAAATGGTAGGTGTGTTGAAAAAAAAAGTTCAAAATGAAAAGAGAAAAGAAAGAGACAAGAGAAAAAGAGAAAGAAAACCATACCACATTGAGCACAGAAAAGCAACTGCAGGCATAATTGAGACATCTAGGTTGGTTTGACCCATCGATCCCGATTTTTGAAACGAAATCATTGAGTTAGCTTACCTAGGGATGAATCCGCAAAGGAACCTTTGCACACACACACTTTGAGTCTGGCTTAGATCATTTATTCAAAGACTTGGATTTGAGTTGCGTTGAATGTTTTGAAGGTTCTCTGGTTTCAATACTGAGCATTCTTTGAGGGCAATAATATGTGTAACTATTGGGACTATTTTGTAGCATGTGATATAGTATGATATGGAAGGCCCCACCATGTGGTTCATCTTGACCAAGTACAAACAGCGAAGAGCAGAAAGGTAAACCAAGACTGGGGGCGACCAGTCTCCCACATCGCGAATCAGGGACATAACAAGATATTGAGTAATGAAACCAGAGAGAAGACTGAGCAATCGCCTGGAGAACTGGTGAAAGACCTAACCCAACGGAATAGGAAATTCATTCATTCATGCATTCATACATGTAACATATTCTGCATTCTTTTTGTGTTTGTTTAGTTTTGTATTCACAGGTTTCAAAGAAGAAAAAGAGAAAGCGGCAAAGACAAGCCAACCAGAATCAGCAACATATGAGTAGTAGTTTTGGGGATGAGTCCCAGGGTCGAGGCCCATATCAGCAGAGATGTGGAATAAATCCGGGAAGGAATCCTAGGGTCGAGGCCCACTTCAGCATCAATTTTAGGGATGAGTCCCAGGGTCGAGGCCCACGTCACTATCAGTTTTGGGGATGAGTCCTAGGGTTGAGGCCCATTGCATCACAAGCTAAGAATGTCAATCTGAGAATGGAGCAAGGTTCAAGAATGAACAAGCCAAGAATGGCAATCCAAGAAATGAAGCAAAGTTTGAATGAACCAGCCAAGAATGGCAATCCGAGAATGGAGCAGAGTTCGAGAATGAACAAGCCAAGAATGGAAATCCAAGAATGGAGCAAGGTTCGGGAATGAACAAACTGGGAATGGCACTCCGAGAATGGAATACAGTTCGGGAATGAACTAGCTGGGATTGGCAGTCCTAGAATGGAACACGGTTCGGGAATGAACAAGCCGAGAATGGCACCCCAAGAACGGAGCTCAATGCGGGAATGAACAAGCCGAGAATGGAACACAGTTCGGGAATGGACCACATCACAGTAACGGTTCGGGAATGGACCACATCACAGTAACGGTTCGGGAATGGACCATCTCATACAGTACAATATTAGTTCTGCCGGGTATGGCATTCTAGGGGCGAGGCCCACATTGGTTTAGTATTAGTTCTGCCGGGTATGGCATTCTAGGGGCGAGGCCCACATTGGTTTAGTATTAGTTCTGCCGGGTATGGCATTCTGGGGGCGAGGCCCACATTAATTCAGAATCGGTCTTGCCGGGTATGACACTCTGAGGGCGAGGACTATATTAGCATCAGTATCAGCATGGGGGCGAGGCCCATATCAGTATCAGTCAGGACCGAGGCCCACATCAGTATCAGCATCAGTTTAGGGGCTGAGGCCCACATCAGTTTCAGTTTTGGGGATGAGTCCCAGGGCCGAGGCCCATATCAATTTCAGTTTAGGGACAGGTCCCAAGGGCGAGCCCACATCAGCATCAGTTTGGCCGAGTATGGCACTCCGAAAGTGGAAAATGGTTCGAAAATGGACTACTTTCACATCTCGCCGAAAGTGGCACTCCAAAAATGGAGCACGGTTCGGAAATGGACCAAGGAAGGCCTAACCCATCAGAATATGATACATATCTATGCATACATGCATACATATCACATACATGCAATGTTTGTTTTGTGTTCGCAGGTTTGTAGCGGCAAAGACCATCTCATCAAATAACGGTTCAAAAATGAGCCACATTCTCGTACAGCACAGTTCAGAAATGGACCGCTACCACAACAGATGCCGAAAATGACGCCCCAAAATAGAGCACACATAGCAGAGGCCGAAAATGGCACTCCAAAATGGAGCACACGCAACAGATGCCGAAAATGGCGTTCCAAAATGGAGCACACACAGCAAATGCCGAAAATGGCGCTCCAAAATGGAGCACACATAACAGATGCCGAAAATGGCGTTCCAAAATGGAGCACACACAACAGATGCCGAAAATGGCGTTCCAAAATGGAGCACACACAGCAAATGCCAAAAATGGCGTTCCAAAATGGAGCACATATAACAGATGCCGAAAATGGTGTTCCAAAATGGAGCACACATAGCAAATGCCGAAAATGGCGCTCCAAAATGGAGCACACAGAACAAATGCCGAAAATGGCGTTCCAAAATGGAGCACACACAACAGATGCCGAAAATGGCGTTCCAAAATGGAGCACACACAGCAAATGCCAAAAATGGCGTTCCCAAATGGAGCACACAGAACAGATGCCAAAAAATGGCGTTCCAAAATGGAGCACACACAGCAGACGTCGAAAATGGCACTCCAAAATGAAGCACACACAACAGATGCCGAAAATGACAGTCTAAAAATGGGGCACATACATCAGATGCCGAAAATGGCACTCAAAAAATGGAGCACAGTTCAAAAATGGACCACCAGATCAACTCAGTTCGAAGCAGCAGACAAGTCAGGTGGCAGCTGGCGAGCTAGGTAAGTGAAAATGCATTGCATAACTTTGATAGGATTGTCACTGTTACACATTACACAAGTCCCATCAAAGTGGGGGCGACTGTAGGCATTGCATTTTTGCATATCAGCCCGATGATGAGTCTCGTATGGAGACACTACCTCTTTAGTTGTGAAAGCCGATGGAAACGGATGTTGGAAGGGTAAAGTTGGAAATTAACATTTTGTGAGAGCTAACTCGCGTGTTTCGATTCGGGTTCGCTTGTTGGACCTCTGTTTTAAAACACACCAAACCCATTAAATCACATCCAAAAATAATTAAAACATTTAAAACACATCTCACAAATTAAATAATTAAAACATTTAAAATACATGTCACAAATTAAATTAAATTAAAACACATGACACAAATTAAAACACCTTCCTAATTAAAATAAATCACCTTCCTAATTAAAGAAATCCTTTCCTTGTAACACACTAATTAAAAGATATATCCATTAAATACACAAAATCCCATTCCTACCCAAATAAGGATTACCCATCCCTTGGCCTATATAAAGAACCATGAACCCCACCTTTCAACCCTGGCTGAATCTCACAACATTCACACAAAATTACCCTAGTCATTCACGCCCAAAAATCTCCTACAAATACCTTCAAATTGCCATGGAAAAGAACCCCCCCAAGCAGCCCAATTTCATGCACAGACCCGTCCCTGAACACACGCACGCCTAGCCTTCACCACTCAGCACATCAACAGATAACCAAACTCATGCTTTGACCATCGAAACCCTACTGACCTTACACCAAGCATCCAGCCCTCCTTCACACTTCAACGAAGCCACCAGCCCCTTCATTCACGCATAACCCTCCACAATCCACTGCCCATCTCACGACTAAACTACCCTCACATCACCCCACCAAAATAACCGACTAAACTACCCTCACCTGACCCCACTCAACAAACGGTACTCAAACCTTCTCTCCAACACCCTTCACGTGTCCAACCAGCCATCAGCCAGCTCATGCACCCTAGCCCCACGTTCATACTACGCCCAGCACGCCACTGCCCCTCACCTCACACCCAGCACACCACACGCCACTGCCCCTTCACCTCACATCCAGTACGCTACTGCCCCTCACTTCACACCACACACTCACTCAATCCACGCCACTGCCCCTCACTTCACAGCCTCACGCACACACTCACTCTTCACAGCCCACTGCCGCACATCCAAGACTCCCAAAACTGCCCATTGCCGCACATCCAAGTCTCCCTAAAACTGTCCAGAAAACACACCCAAAAACTGCCCAAAACAGTAACAAAAACTGCCTCTGGAACCCTTCCAAAACTACAGTCCAAACCAGTCCAAATAACCGCCAAAACAGTCCCAAAACAGCCCCTTAAACCCTTAAAACAGTGACAAAAAAATATACCAAAAACAGCAGCGAAACGGAGTAAAAAACAGCTGCCCGAACAGCAAAACAGAGAGGAAAGACGGTGATTTAGTGGACCAAAAGAGTTGCGGATCATTCACCCTTCCAACGGCCGTGTAACGCCCTTTCGTGAGACGATAAAAGAGGTTAGACCTGAGGGCACCCTTTTATTCATTATCTTTCGTTTATTTTATTTAATTTGAATATTATCGCATGAGAGTCGTTTGAGGCATGATGTGATTGTTGGATGAGCGGAATATGTGTTCCCTTTTGTGGTATATAGGATGGAAACTCGGACGTAAATTCCGTAGCCAAATCAGAATGGACGGTAGTGCGGTTTGTACTCGGGATACAACGCCACGTACCACTTAAGAGACACGTATTTTGTCTCATCCAAACTTGTGTTTGAGCATGTTGTAGTTCGTAGGTTATTTATTTGTTATTAAAGCATGATTTGGCTTAGTTTATTATTTATTTTCAAAGCATGATTACATTATTTTAGGCATGATATTTTGTTTAGTTTATAATTATGTTTGAATTGCTATTTGTTTATTTTGGTTTAATGGTTCAATGTGTTCATTGTGTGATATTGTGTGTTTGCCGTTTAAGGACTTACTTTCAAGCATGTAAACTTAGATTATGAGTTATTGTGATGAGTACAAACTAGACATAGGTTACCCTTGAGCATGTTTGTTGAATAGATTCAGTTAGTTTATTGCACAAATCACATCATTACAAGTGACATAAGTAAGGGACCATTCTGAACCCAACGGTTTGAGGTCTTCCCTTGCGAGGGGTGGGTGCGGCCTTAAATCTTTGTCCCGGTTCACACCGGGTGGCGACTCCATGTTATTTCGTACTCCCAACTAGGCCGCGAGCCTAGAACAGCGTCGTCAAGTTCTGTGTCCTACAGCGTGCAAGGCTCCGACTTCAGGTATGTTTGTTATTGAAATAAACATGTCTACTTCTAGTTTTAAAAATTAGATTTTTGATTCTTGTTGTGGTTGTGGTACTCATATATGTACTGATGTGCAGGATCTGTAGATTAGCAGGAGACTGGCTTCATGAGAGATCGACCTCCGAGTTGGAAATGAGACTAGAGTCACCGTTTTGGCTGTTGGGACCTACATTTTGGAACTGCCCTCGGGGCATTTACTTAATTTATCAAACTGCTATTATATACCTAGTTTGACTAGAAACATTATATTTGTATCTTATTTAACCCAATGTGGGTATACTTTTGTATTCAGAAACACATGGTGTTTTGTTTATAAAAATGATTTTGAGATATGTAGTGCTGATGTTAATAATGGTCTTTATATTTTGAATATAAATCAATCTCAAACATATAACATGACAAACAAAATGCTTAAATTAAGTAACAAAGATGAAACTTATATGTGGTATTGTCATCCGGGACACATTAACAAGACTCGTATATCCACACTTTCGAAGAGTGGATACCTGGACGGATTTGATCCAAATTCATATGACGCTTGTGAATCTTGTTTATTAGGCAAAATGCCTAAAACACCTTTTAGCGGTAAAGTGCACGTGCCACTGAACTATTAGCCATCATTCATAGTGATGTATGCGGGCCCATGTCTAGCCAGGCTAGAGGTGGATTTGAATTCTTCGTAACCTTTACGGATGATGCATCGCGTTATGGTTATGTGTATCCTATGAGACACAAGTCAGAAACCTTTGAGAAATTCAAAGAGTTTCGACACGAAGTAGAAAAACAGACTGGAAAAAGTATTAAAATATTACGGTCGGACCATGGTGGAGAATATTGAGCAATGAGTTTCTCGATTACTTGAAAGAGTTTGGTATTCTTTCACAATGGAGTTCTCCCGGAACATCTCAATTAAACGGTGTGTCCGAACGGAGAAACCAAACTTTGTTAGACATGGTAAGGTCTATGATGAGTCGCACTGAGCTACTAATTTCCTTCTGGGGATATGCATTGAACAATGCAATACTTATTTTGAATAAGGTTCCGTCAAAGTCTGTTCAACAGACTCCATATGAAATATGGACAGGAAATAAATCGGGTTTCTCATTCATGAAGATTTGGAGATGCTGGGCATACGTTAAACATTTGGATGGTACCAAACTAGAACCCAAATCGGATAAGTGCCTATTTGTAGGTTATCCTAGGGAAACCAAATGATATTACTTCTACCACCTACAAGAGAACAAGGTATTTGTTGCTCTATATGCGATTTTCCTCGAAAAGGAATTCCTAAATGCAGTGGTAAGTGGGAGGAAAGTAGAACTCGATGAAAATCAGAGTGATACTGTTACTGGCACCGATTCCCAAATGGAACACGAATAGTTCATCAGGGATGAGACTGTACCACAATCTTCTAATACACAAGAACCGCGTAGATCGGAGAGAGTCAGAAACTAACCTGAGAGGTATGGGTTTCTAATCTCACCTCATGTGGATATTAATCTTATTGAGGATAACGAAAGGCTACGTATGAGGAAGCGATAAAAGGCATCGATTCCGCTTTATGGCAAGAAGCCATGAAGTCCGAAATGGATTCCATGTATACCAGCCAAGTTTGGACACTGGTTGATGCACCAGAAGGCGTAAAGCCTATTGGTTGTAAATGGGTCTTCAAGAAGAAGACCGACATGGATGGCAACATACAAACGTACAAAGCTAGGCTTGTAGCGAAGGGGTATCGTCAACGACATGATGTCGATTACGACGAAAATTTTTCACCGGTTGCCATGATTAAATCCATTCGGATAATGCTTATTATTGCTGCATATTTCGATTATGAAATATGACATATGGACGTCAAAACCGCTTTCCTTAATGGAAACCTTTTGGAGGATGTTTATATGCAACAACCTGAAGGTTTTGTCGTACTAAAACATGCAAACAAGGTATGCAAGTTAAATCGATCCATTTATGGATTGAAGCAAGCATCGCGTTCTTGGAACCAACGTTTTGATGAGATCATAAAAGAATATGATTTCATTCAAAACGAAGATGATCCTTGTGTATATAAGAAGGTTAGTGGGAGCGCACTGACATTCATTGTCCTTTACGTAGATGATGTATTGCTTATTGGCAATGACATTCCCATGCTACAATCGGTGAAAGTTTGGTTTTCATTAAAATTCTCCATGACAGATTTGGGAGAAACAATTTTTATTCTGGGAATAAGGATCTACTGGGATAGATCTAGAAAGATGCTTGGACTCTCCCAGAGCTCGTATATCGACAAAGTGTTGAAGAGATTCAACATGGATGATTCTAAGAGGGGACTGTTACCAGTGTCACATGACGTCTCTCTATCTAAGGACATGTGTCCTAAAATTCAAGATGAGAGAGACAACATGAGTCGGATCTCGTTCGCTTCTGCAGTCGGATCGATCATGTATGCCATGATATGTACGCAACCTGATGTCTCGTATGCTTTGTGCATGTATAGTCGTTATCAGGCCGATCCATGTGATGGTCACTGTGTTTCCATTAAGAACATCATTAAGTATCTTAGACGAACTAATGATGTTTTCTTAGTCTATGAAGATGGAGAACTTGAGGTAACTGGGTTTACCGATGCAAGTTTCCAAACCGATAAAGACTACTGTAAGTCACAATCCGGGTACATATTTTGTTTTAACAACGGAGCAGTGAGCTGGAAATCTTCCAAGCAAGAGACTGTTGCCGATTCAACAATAGAAGCGGAATATATCGCTGCAACTGAGGCAACAAAAGAGGCAGTTTAGATCCGTAAATTCCTAATTGGATTAGGAGTAGTTCTGTTAGCAGCTGAGCCCGTTCCTTTATATTGTGACAATAACGGGGCTATAGCGCAGGCTAATGAACCGCGATCTCATCAACGATCCAAGCATGTACTTCGACATTTCCATCTGATTCGTGAGATCATACATCATGGCGATGTGAAGATCGAGAAGGTCGCATCAGATGACAACATTGCAGATCCGCTGACGAAGGCTATTTCTCAGCAAAAGTTTGAGCGACATGTACATAGTTCAGGTGTTAGATACTTGAGTGATTGGATATAGGTCAAGTGAGAGATTGTTGGACAATTATGACCCATAACATCACTATTTGTAAAAGACATTGTGGTTTTTGTACAAATTAACTATGTGAAAAGGATATTGCTATTTTATCATTTTGTAATTAGATTACTTGAATATATAAATGATAAAAGTCCTTATGATTAGTTCCGAATTAATAAGATATGAGACAGTATCAATCCAAGAAAGGTTTAATCATTAAATATCCCTAGTCGTAGTATTATCGAGACTGGACATCGATAATGCGGAATAGGCTAGTATTACACTTGTGCGCGTTATGGAAGCGTAACATCATAGTTCTCATATATTTTGGTATTGGATTCTCATGCAAGTGTAATAGGAGGTTCTGTTTACCGATGGTACGGAAACAGCTTCGCTCTGGATAGACCCCTCAGAATCCCATTGGTAGTATGACTATGTGTCTATGGGAATCCGAATCAGGGTTGTCTTAACCTGAGACTTGCATCGCTAATACTTGCGACAATCAGTACGCTTTGGTTTTGGTCGTCCGGGGCTTTAACAGGTTCTGTGTACGCCTCTTCTGGGTTTATTGAGAATCGTAGTGTATTGAGTGTGATGTCAAGATGGAAGTGTCACTTCAGTCATATTGAGATGATGATCACGTAGGAATACATACGCCTCTTCTCGTCTTTCTTCTTCATGTTCTCGGCTAGGGTTTCTCGTCTCAGCATCGACAGGCTTCTCGCTTTCGTCTTCAGCTTCTCGGCCTCGTCTTCAGCTGCTCGGTTTTGTTCTCGCGTATCAGACTCTCAGTCTCAGCTTCGTCCATTGCAGGTAATAGCTTGATTTTGGGCCAAAATCAGATTGATTGGGTCATATGGCTTATAATATTTTGCAGAGATAATAAACAGAGAACATATGATATTGATTTTCGGATGAAATAATGTATTTGATTTTCGGATTTTCGGATTTTGTATGATAAAATTAAATTGATTATGGCAATGGAACTTGTTATTGTGTAATTGATTATGGCAATTAATTTTTTGGCTGATAAAAGCATGTAATTGATTTTCGAATTCTATTGATATGTAATTGATTTTCGAATTCTGTTGATATGTAAATGATTTTCGAATTCTGTTGATATGCAATTGTTATTCGAATTCTGTTGATATGCAATTGTTATTCGAATTCTGTTGATATGTAATTGATTTTCGAATTCTGTTTATATGTAATTGATTTTCGAATTCTGTTGATATGCAATTGTTATAAAAAATTATTATTCTGATGTTTTGGATTGAGGCGCCCGCCTCACCGCCTCAAGGCGGTCCGCCTCGCCCCTCAATGGCCGGCCGCCTCGAGGCGCCGCCACGTATTTTAAAACCTTGTTCCCAATTAGATTTATTAAGATTATTTAAAGACACATACTTATGTCATTGACAATTTAATATCAAATCTCTGCACCGTGATTGAGAATTTATGGAATTATCTTACATGGTACATTTCTAATGAGAAGTATATCGAATCTACGATTATCGACAACAATTTCCTTCAATTATGTTTTACATATCAATTTTCATTACGTTCATCGGGAATAGACATTTTCTTTTCTGTGTTAAATTTCCCTAGTCCAGCTTTTTCAATCAAATTATCATTTTCCAGTTTGAACAACCTATCCTCAAAACAAGGGACACTCCAAGCTTTTTCAACCCTCGAAGAAAATCTGTAAGTAGCAATTCAAAAACCATCAAGAACTATGCAAGAAATAAACATCCTAAAATGTTCACAGAACTGCAAAAAGAGAAACCATTTCCATTAAAACCGCAGCCCTGCTAGTTCTGATGAAAGAATAATACAGAGAAGTGCTGCAACTCAGATTTATCAAACTAGTTATTTTCAAATAAAATTTTTGGATGCTGGCCCCAACATATCCAAATGTAAACAAATTCATGGCCATAAGAACTGAATTCAGGATCCAAGTGGAATTGCAGACCTGAAATAAACGGCTGGCCAAGACTGCATAATCAAGAACAAATGGGCCTCCACCACCACCAACAAAAAAAATTCTGATTAGAGGGCATCTCCATAACCTATAAAGCCAGGAAAAAAGAATCAGTAGAAGACAAGACTAACAAGCAGAAGAAATTATTAGATGAAAGGAGGCTCATCCTCCGTTGAACAACCTATCCTAAAAAACATCCAAGCTTTTTCAAACCTAGAAGAAAATCTCTATTGAACTCAAAAACAATAAGCATCCTAAATGTTCACAGTGCAGTAATATACTTGAAATCTGTAAATAGAAGGAGCCAGCTACTCAGCTATATCAAACAAATTAATTTTTTTAAAAAAAAATTGATTTACAACAAATATATGTGCACCCAACTAAGTGTGGGTAGAAGAAAGAATATACATGGATAATGTTACAGAAGTTGATTTATCCAGATGTAAATAAATCCATTTCCATAAGAACTGAATTCAAGATTTTAAGAGAAGAAAAGTTTTCTTGAAGAGGGATCTTTTTCTACGCCGGCCTTTTATTTAGATGTTAAGGCAAGGCAAGGCAAGCCCCAGGAAATTATAGGTTGGCTCCCAGCTCCACCTCGGTCGGTATCCTGCTCTCGAGGGAGTGTAGTACTCATCGTTGTGTAGCCCCAACCTAATTTGATGAGGGGTATTGTTTTGAGGGAGGGAAAGCATGGTTGACAAGCCACTTTGAGAAGGCGAATGGACATCAACAAGAGGGTTGACATATCCTTATATAACAAAACTTTACAAAAGGAGAGCAGAGAGTGAAGAAAAGTGAATTGACTGACCGTAGAAGCTTGTGAGAGCTACTACGATGCATAGATGCTCTACAAAAGGAGAGCAGAGAGAGAGTTGGAGAGCCAGCATGATATTGGGTTCTTATAATTATTTTTTTTTTGATATTTCACTCCATATTTTCCCTGTGAAGCAATGAACAAAATATCAAGGGAAACGGTTTTGGTCGTTTGGAAGAGAGGGGTTTAAGGCAGAGCCAATAAGGGTTTTAGAGACCACATGTTTGTTTCCTGGATTAGGTTTAGCCTTCACTCAGGACGGAATCCCATCTTGAAAATCATCATAACTGCATTCCTCTGCCGAACCAAACATCTAGCCACTGGTGTGAACTAGCAGACGGATTGGCGTTTGCTGCTGCAATTTATCCCCCAGATTCCAGCATAGTAAAACACTGAAAATAATAATCATAAGATTCCAGAGCTTCCACAATAACCCAAGAGCACCCTAGAGCATAGGAGGCAGTAAGCACCAACTCATTGAAGTCAGAACAGCTACAAAATCAACAGAGCACATGCTTCCAAGTTTCATTAAATCAAATCTACAGACAATGCACCACATCTAAATACAGCAACAAAGAACAGAAGGAACTACCAGAACCTGCCAACACTCCCGCAAATATATCAAATTATCATTCAAAAGATCATTAAAAAACCAAGCTTAGGGTAACAGGAGACTGTTGCAGCATTGAGACCATGCAGCTGACAAAATTGTTCATAGTAGAGGGCTTACTGATAAATTCTAAAATTTCACTTTGCTTGTCAATCTTATGTATGATTTACTTCTTATCATCCAAACAACAGTGTTCTAAAACGCGACGCCTAGGTGCCGCTTATTCGTTTGAAGTCAGGCCTCCGCCGCGCCTAACCCCAAATTGGTGGGGTTAGGCGGTCAAGAGACTAATCACACGATTTCCGGTGTGAAGGCGTCTTGGGCGCCGCCTAGAGTGCGATTTTTCTTCGACAACTCCGTCTCGGTGGTCGCGAAGCAGAGAAGAAGAGAAATAATGACCATGACGAACTCGGTGGAGGCGAAACTGAGAAGAGGCGAAGCTGAGAAAATTAGATTTTAGACAAAACACACTCATACAAACCCTAATCCAGTTCCCTAAACATTCTAACTCACCCATAATTTAGTAACATTTTCTATCAAAATAGTGGTTTTTCCAAAAGCACTTTTGCACAATATAAAAGGCGCCCTCATTAAAAACCCTAAACGAAAGATAAAACAATAACAGAATCACGAAAATCAAATCAGTTAAAAACCTTTAAAATAATTTCTGAAGCATTGATGATGCATAAATGTCCATATGATTCCCAAAAAGTATCCATTCACAATGTCAGATTTGAAAAACAAAATGGACCATCGGATAAAAGCATTGATCAAATTCTCAATCTTAATGAAAACCAAAAATTAAATAACAATGTTCCATACCTTATAAATGAAAAAACCCATCCCCTATATCAAATTCCCAATCGAAATGGACCATCGGATTCAGCGTCTGCTCGCCGTCGATGAAGAAATTGTATTAGGGTTATAACGTCTCAATCACAATGTTTCGCACGTGGGCCGAGCCACAGCCACGAGTGGGCTCCTCAAACAATCAACTCATATTGTCTTCAACCTTCATTAGAGAGCAAATCAAAAATAAAACTCAAAGAGCGTTAGGGTTTAGCAATTGACAAATCATCAAAGTGTGGGTTTTTATTATTATTATTATTATTATTATTATTATTATTATTAAAAATAACAATAACAGAATTAAAAATTAAAAATTAAAAATTAAAAATTAAAAATAACTCGGTTTCAGAAGATTTTTACCGTGCGAGTCTTCAAGTTAAACTCCAAAAACGCGTGAAAACAAAGATTTGACCGTTATCACAAAAATCTTTCCAGTATAACGGCTCTAAGATTTGCCCTAAAACGAATTAGGAAGGTTAATTAAATGCAAGAAACCCTAACCCAAGTCGCTAGTTCTTGGAGTTGCCCAAAACGAATTAGGAAACTTGGAACAGTTATAATAACTCAAGTTCACTTCACAATTGACTAAACACAACATACCATCTGACTCTGTTCTGTCTCTGTCTCTGCTTCTCTGTTTCCTTTCAAATATTCTTTCTATTACAACCCCTCATCGTTCTCTGTTTCTGAACATCAATCATTCACTCACTCTTTAGATTTTCTTCATTCCCACCGCAAAGTTTGAGTTTTGATCATTTCAATACCTCCGCTGAAATCAACCCTTTTCTTGCCTTCATCAAGAAAATGCAAGAACACAGGCCTTTTCTTCCCTATGGCTTCCAGTTCAGACCTACAGATGAAGAACTTATTGTACATTATCTTTCCAAGAAGGTTTCGGGAACACTCCTTCCTGTTGTTCAGAATTTTATCATAGATTGTGACTTATATGACACACTGCCCTCTGAGATTTGGAAATCACATGGTGGACTCTTTCTAAATGTCGATGAGGATCTTTATTTCTTCACCCACTTGAAGAAAAGGAGTTCTAATGGATCCAGGTTCAACCGCAAAGTCGGTTCTTCTGGTTCTTGGCAAGGCGAGGCTGCTGCAAAAGATATAGTAACCGGCAAATCCAAACTGAAAATTGGCTCCATGAAGAGGTTTCGTTATGAAAACAAAGGGTTTAAGGATCATGGGGCCTGGATCATGCATGAGTATACACTAAATCCCACACTGCTGCCTGGATCAACCAATTACGTGCTTTGTAGGCTTCGAAAGAATCAACAGACTGGGAAACAACAGAAATTGGATTTACGAAAGAAAAGAAAGCTGCTGGATGTTCAGAATAATCAATATGAGAAAGAGTCGGAGAAGCTTTTGACCCAGCAACTAACCATTGTAGAATGTCAATCTGAAGTAGAAGGATCCGTGGCGACAATGGCCCAAGAAGGACCAAGTTGCAGCACTGACAATGACAATCAATTTGAGGAAGAGATAGAGAGATTATTGAAAAATGTAGAATCAGCACAATCTTTGGTGACAATGGCACAAGAAGCAGCAAGTTGCATCACTGCAAATGACATGATGAGTGAGGAAGTTGTATCTGCCGAAATCGGTGGAGTTGGCTACACACTGAATTTTGATGAGCAATATGGCGGGCAGGACAATATGATTTTGTCTAACCATAGCAACGGCAGTGAAACCACTAGTGGAATCGATTATTCGCCCAATATTTACACAGTTGCTGAACCAGATGGTGTGCAAAGGTCAGTGCCTGATGAAACATTGCAGACATGGTCAATGTTGCAACAACAAGAATGTTCAAACACTGACCCTCTTAATGGACTAACTGATGAAGACTTCTGTCTTCTTGGGAAGATTTTATATGGAACAGAAAGTGAAGATGCTATGGTGACAGTGGTGGAACAAGAAGCAAGATGCAACACTGGCTTGAAGAAGAGTGATCAGAGTTTATCCGGCAGTAACGGTCTTCAAACTGGTGGAATGGAATATTCAACTAGTGTTGCTGAACAACAACATGAAGCTACTATGGTGATTATGAGAGACTTCCAGCAAATTTTATCTGACAATCCAATTGCTTTGGAAAATGGCAATGTTGATAGACAAGAAACTCGAGAAATTGCTTATGATTTGCCAATGGAAATGGGTGATGAGATTCTACAATCAAAGGAAAAGGACATGGTGCAATATGAAGATTGGTCATACAGCGACCTGATGGTTGACTTCACGGATAAGGGTTTTTTAAATTTTTGTTAAATTTGTCACCATGTACTCTGATTCTTAAATCATTTCTAAATTGTACAGTTTTTCGTTGGACTTCTTCTGGAACTTCATTTTATGTCTTCTTTAGAAAGTTACTGATAGTCAAAGTATTACATGGATGAATTAGATTTTCTTGAGAATATTAAGTAATTTTAATGAACTGGTAACTACTTAAAAAAAATCAAATATTTGGATTGGATTATTTTCTCATGTCTAAATAATTTGGCAGCTCATCAGTATTTTAGGATACTGTCAATCAATGCCTTCAGTAACCTTTGAATTTTAATTTTAATTTTTTTTTTGTTAACTTGCTCAAATTAATATCTTATATCATTAATATTGTCAATCAGCATTAGAGAACTTATATCTGATTGCCTTCTTAAATTCTTCAAAGTGCCTTGAAAACTCTTCATGAGTGAGACAAACAGAAATAACTGTTGAGGTGAAAATAAAAGTTTTGAAGGTTGTCAATCAAACATAAGTTGTGGAAGTTACGGCCAACATATATTAGAAGTTAAATGAATACTAACTTCTAAACAGTTAATTTCGGAAAGGAAAGAAAAAGAACCAAAAGCTTAAAATCTAATCTCCAAACAAAAGGCAAGGAAATGGTGCTTCCTATCGTGTAAAGAAAAAACCATTCTGGAAGAAATCTAATAACCATTCCAGCGGTAATGGTCTTCAAACTGGTAAAATGGAATATTCAACTAGTGTTGCCTGATCAACAATATGCAGCAGATAGCGTCATGACTCTTGAAAAAACTAGAAAACAATCAGCTGAGAAGTGTTGGCAATTTAGAATGTCAATGTGAAGGAACTATGGTGATGAGAGCAAGTCCAAGGAGATTCTTTCTGACAATCCATGTGCTTTGCAAAATGGAAATCTTGAGAGTCAAGAAACTGGTGGAAGTGTTCATGATATGCTAATGGAAGTGGGTGTTAGACAATTATGACCCATAGCATCACTATTTGTACAGAACATGGTGTTATTGTACAAATAAACTATGTGACAAATGAAATTTCTCTTTTATCATTTGTAATTGGATTACCAAGATATATAAATGATAAAAGTCCATATGATTAGTACCAGATTAATAAGATATGAGACAATATTAATCAACTAAGGTTTAATCATTAAATATCCCTAGTCGTAGTATTATCGAGACTGGACATCGATAATGCGGAATATACTAGTATTGCACTTGTGCGCGTTGTGTGAGCATAACGGCATAGTTCTCATATATTTAAGTATTGGATACTTATGCAAGTGTGATAGAATGTTGTGTTTACCGATGGTACGGGAACAGCTTCGCTCTGGATAGACCCCTCGGAATCCCATTGGTAGTGTGACTATGTGTCTATGGGAATCTGAATCAGGGTAGGTGTATTTGGTCTTAACCTGAGACTTGCATCGCTAATACTTGCGACAATCAGTATACTTTGGTTTTGGTCGTCCAGGGCTTTAACAGGTTCTGTGTACGCCTCTTCTGGGTATACTAAGAATCGTAATGTATTGGGTGTGATGTCACGATGGAAGTATCACTTCAGTCATATGGAGATGATGATCACGTAGGATACGAAACTAGTACTCTTAAGTACTGCAGTCATCGATATGTGCTTCGTACGAGGCAGACACAATTCCAGCTCCAGGCCTAACATGTGACATCTGATATTGGATCGTTATACACAATACTACGTACGCTACGCCTGACAAAGATCTTTTATTCCGCAGAAGAATATTTCTGGAGAATTGGGAAGGCACGGTGCTTTGCTAGAAGCCAACCATGTCTTGTAATCGGTAAAAACGTGGTATCGGGTACGCACGTATTCAGATAGTCCGATGACCGTATTTACTGCCAACATATCCATCCAGGGATCTCTTGGGTCGCTTCCCAAAGATTCACTGTTGAGATTTGACTCGAACAGAAAATTAATCTGGGATTAATTATGAAGGAGAAAAAATTAATCTAGAATTAATTACGGCAATAAATTAATCAGAGATTAATTATGAAAGAGAAAGAATTAATCTCGGATTAATTGCAACGAGAATTTATCTGGGATTAAATTCGTTGAGAAGAGAGAACACGATTAATTGGAATTTGGGTAAAAGGAATTAATAGTTAAATTGGATTTTTCTATTTAATTTATTTAATTGGGCTAAAATAATATATTAGATATATTAATTGAAATTAGATTTCAACACATAATTAAAATTGGATATTAATTCAAGCGAACGAATTATTTTAGAATTAATTCGTAAGCGACTTTCGTAATAATTTTACGAGGCATTATTATTTAATTAAATTGAATTTAATTACGTTGCGACGAAAATTCGTTTAATCGGATTAAACGGGACCGAGTCCGAAGTGTGTTGAGCAAGCCATCTTGAATTTTGAATTTAAAAGTGGGGCCCACTAACTTACATAAGTTGGTGGTGGCAGTTGAAAAGGTAAATGGTTTCACCAAAACCATTTGCTTTTTACCTAACTTGTTTTTTTGCTTTTTGGAAAACAATTAAACAAAACCATTTGTTTTTTGAAAACATACACATAAGTCAACAACATAACACAAAATACTATCTCTCCCTCAAGCTCACCATGGCCGAACACTTTGAACCTTGGAGGGGAAAATTTTTCTTTCAATTTTTGTTCTTGCTAGCACATCAAGGAGTGAATCAAGGTAATATGGAAACTCACCCAAGGGTTTAGAACTCTACTCAAAGCTTGGAACTTCATCTTCAACAAAGAATAGTTTTGAATCTCATCCAATCAATGTGAGTATTCCGCAACTCCCTTTGATTTTATTCACACACAAATCACTCTTAGATGATCTTGGCATGTTCTAGGAACACTTATAATGGTATCATAGCGATCTAAGTTTGATTTGGAATTCTAGGGTTCATGACTTTAATTTGGGATTTTTGTGTTTGGAACTTGATTTTCCTAAATTGGATGTTTGGTTGTGGTTGGATGATGATGAATTGGATTTGTGCATCAATAGAATTGAGAAAAATTGATTGGATCAAAAATCCCCAATTCTTGAGCCATTGCCAAATGTAACCCTTGAATATGCTCATGGTTAATTTTGAAATTTGATATATTGGATGTGTTGATGGCATGAAACGTATCTTAGATATTGATTTAATTAGATTGAAATCAAATTGGATGTTAATTTTGTTGCCATTGCCGTGAGCTTTGTAGCATGTTATTAGATTGATTTTGCTTCAATTTGTTTTGGACATGAATTGGAAATGTTGAGCATGATTAATTGACTTAATTAGTGTTTTGGAAACATTGGATTAGTTAATTGATTATGTTAATTACACTTGAATTGAATTAATTTGTAATTTGGAATAATGAGTTAATTTGATTTATTGTATTTAGGTTTAATGGGCTTGGTTGGGCTAAGTTTGGTTTAGGAATTTTTGGTTGGGTCCAAATTGGGCCTAAAACCATTACATAAAGTTCAAATATAATAAATGGGCCTTTTAAATTTAATTGGGCCTAATGGGCCGAAATTAATTTTATGGCAAATAGGGTGATTCCTTTATTAGGCCTTGGCATTTGGGTTTGACCCATATTAGCCAAAGCCCATGCCTTATGAATTAATTAAAAGCCCATTGGACTTTAATTAAATTGACATTGGATGTTAATTGGGCCTTTGAGACCCATTAATATTATATTTAGAATCTAAGTCGTAAAGGCACATTAATAAAGTGTAATTATTTAATTTGGAATTAAATAAAGAATTAGTATTTAATACAAATTAAATTGAATTTAAAATTGTAGTTCGATATAATTCAAGAATACTTACTTTGAGTATTTATTCTTAAACGAGTTGGACTCGCGCAAATCAAATCATTGTTTGAACATTGGATGGTCATTAATTAAAGATTAATTAATTGGATTAGATTGATTGATAACATGCTTTGTGTGAATACTTGGATGTATGTATGAATAATGTATATCAGATGGATATTAGAAGGGTGAGGGCAATTTTGGAAATTATTGTAATAAATTTAGAATTTATTAAATTGGACCTGCGTGTCCAGCCTATTACCTCTTTTCTCATTGTATTTCTCTTCTCACATATTCCCCTCAATGTAAATGAGGTTTCTTTAGAAGTATTATGTAATTGGGTAGAAGTAAGAATACTGCTAGCGGGAGAGAGGAAATGGAGAGATTTGTTCTAGGAACAAAGTTTGTTATATATCCATCCGAATATCATTATTATTTTATCGCGCCTTATTATGCTTTTAGAATGCATGCTTAAGGGTGTATGATGAGACCTAATTAAATATAATAAATTGGTTGCCAAATCGCAACAAAAACCCTCATTTCATATTAAGCGTTTTTCTTTCCATTGAGTGATTCTCTCTCAAGATCCAAGATTGGCATTGGTTTGTTGGCCAAAGTCAAGACCTTTTTCCATCGCTGATGTGTTTGAATCATGAAGGCTTTGTTCCATATCGTACACCTTGGGCAAGTTGTGATTTGTTGGCCAAAGTCAAGGTCACTTATTGTTCATCGGCCTCGATTACGAAGCTTTCCACTGTCAATGGGCCATGCTTAACTAGAATCATTAAGCTTGTTGAGCCAAAGCCAAGGCTTAGTTGATTCAGAGGAAAAGGTTAGGCAATATATTGGATATATTGGATATATGTTTTGGACTTGGAGGTCCACCTACTAGATCTAGGAATTGGATGAGATCCAATTGATCTTAGAGATCTACTTAGTTAAGTTTCATACAACTTGTTGGACAAAGTCAAGGTTGTGTGTTATTTAACGGGATCCTAGCCCACTAGGAAACTAGGTTTCCCGAGTACTCCACAGAGGGTTAGAGGCTCACCGAAAAATAGTGGGAGGCAAGTATTAAATTTTCAATTTCGTTTAGATACTTGCCAACACGCGCTCATTTCATTTTTTCGTCATTAAAAATTTAAATATATTAGTTGGACTAATATTCAATTGTTGTTTTAATTAAACAGTTAGACTGTATTCAAACTACTTCATTTGTGGTTGGTTATATAATTGGATTATAGTAATCAATACATTTGAATGTAACCAATCAATAGTAATTGATTATATAGTTGGACTATAGAAATCATTATATTCGATTGTACCTGAAATCGTTGATTGGATAGTTGGACTATTGGAATCAAGATAACTGAAAGATTAACGCTTAAAACATAATCCTAGGTGAAAATGCCTTTAAGAAGCTTCAATTTTCAAATTGGGAATAGAACCTCAGGATAGTCTTGGGAATCGAGAAGTTACTTTATTTGATAGAGTGATATCTCGGGCCTGAGCCCGGAGTTGAGCAAATAGTAGAGCATGAGCTTTGGAAGACTCATTTTGATGATAACTCTAGTGCTCAATCTGTTATGCTTGCCGCAATGACTCCTTAATTTCATCGTCAGAATTAAGGATTAGATCATTAAATCATGATGTTGAAATTGAAGGAACTTCATAGATCTTAGAAGTGCTAACTGTAAAAGAAAACTCTTGGAGAGTTAATGGCTATGCTCAAGAAGACATAGCTAGAGCTTACAAAATGGCAAGAAGCGCAAGAAACATCTTACTTCGACATCCCAAAAGGTCAAAGCTTGGCCGAAGGCTTCTAGGGGTGTGAAGAAAAGGGCAAAGGCTAAACCGTCACAGTCTTCTGGGAAGACAAAGGACATATCCCAAGATGTCTACCTAAAATGTGGCAAACGGGGTCACTGGAAACGTGACTGCCGTATGGACAAGGCAGACATGAAGGAAGTGAAAACGGACAAGGGTCCGGCTTCAGGTATGTTTGTTATAAACATGTCCACTGCTGGTTTTAAAATTGGATTTTAGATACTGGATGTGGTACATAAATATATATACTGATGTGCGGGATCTGCTGATTAGCAGGAGACTGGCTTCAGATGAGATCGACCTATGAGTCGGAAACAGGACATGAGTCATTATTTTGGCCGTAGAAACCTAAGTTTTGGAACTGCCATTTGAGCATGTACTTAAATTAGGAGACTGTTATAATGTACCTAGTTTGACTAGAAATATTATCTCTATATTTAGTTTAACCTGTTGCGGGTATGCCTTTATATTCTAGAACACTAAATGTTTTGTTTATAAAGATGATATTGAGATAAGCACATTAGATGTGAATAACAGCATTTAAATTTAGAATATAAATGAATCTCAAACATATAATATGACAAACAAAAGCTTAAATTTAATTAATCAGATAAGACTTATTTGTGGCATTGTGGTCTGGGACATATTAACAAGACTCGTATATCCACACTTTCGAAGAGTGGGTACTAGGACGGATTTGATTCTAATTCAAATGATGTCTACGAATCTAGTTTATTAGGCAAAGTGCCTAAAATACCTTTTACTTGGTAAAAGTGCAAATGCCACTGATCTGTTAGCCCTCGTTCATAGTGACGTAAGTGGGCCAATGTCTAGC